>JADNRX010000293.1:0-67320 GCA_015501595.1 Hymenopellis radicata | reverse complement strand
GTCGAATACGTTATTTTCCCCGCATCCTTTTTCCCATCTCCGATAGCCACTCTTGATAGTGTCGCGCAGACATCCGTAAACGAACTCGGCGAAGGTTCCACGGTGTGCGGATACACCCTTGGATCTGTTGTCGGATATGGCGCGACGGCAACGATTCGAAAAGGTTACAGGGACAACGCGGTTGTGGCCGTGAAACTTGTTCCCCTTCGTTTCGATCACCCGACGCGCAGCCAGTCATTATTCTTAAAATCACCGCCTACCTCTCGCCCTTCACTCAAGCGCCTGCAGAGAGAGGAGGACATATGGCGGTCCTTATGTCACGAACATGTGCTGCCTCTCTTTTCTAGCACATGGATAAACGAGTCCTGGTGGGTAGCCGTGACGCTATGGTGTCCAGCAGGAACGCTATTGGATTATGTCCGTGCACGGGAGAAGGAAATTTCAGAGTACCCTCGTCTGTTCCGTCAACTCACTTCGGCGGTAGTGTACCTCCATGAGGTGGCTCACGTCGTTCACCGAGATTTGAAACTCGAAAACGTGATGGTGGACGAGGAGGGCGGTGTCAGGGTGGGTGATTGGGTATGGCCCGACGCCTGTCTGATGGCCCCACTGATGACGAGGACGAGGACGAGGACGAGGAAAAGGAGCCTGAACTTGGGATTCAACGTGCATGCTCCATGTCTCAGCCTGCGCATCACCCGCGTTTGGGCTTGGCTGGCGTTCGCCACCGCAATTCTATGACCACTGCTACGCACAAGCCCGATAAGAAGGGTCATTTCGCGCCAGGCAGCGTGCCGTACGCGGCCCCCGAACTGTTCCAGCCTATCCACACTGTTGCGACAGCAGCTGACGTCTGGGCCCTGGGTGTCATCCTGTTCGCCCTAGTGGAGGGACGTCTGCCGTTCTGGGACGCGTTCGAGCCGCGGATGATCATCAAGATTCGTCATGGTGATTGCTTTTCTCTCTGTCTCCTTTTCCTGATGCTAACTGTCATGTCCCAGGCGATATTCCAGTTCCGACTGCTCCGAGCACGCGGGGTACACGAAAGGTGTTGAAGGGATGTATGGAAAGAGATCCAGGGAAACGCTGGACGGCAAGAGATGTGGACGAGTCGTCGTGGGAGGTTGGTGGGGAGGAAGAGGAGCCAGCAGTGGAAGTGGACGAAGATGCTTATGCACACCATCGTCTGAGATCGCTGAGTCGGGCAGGTAGGAGCGCCGAGCGTAGCCCGATGTTTTCGCCGCCACTTTCAGCATCGCGCTCGAGGAGCCGGGCTGGGAGAAGCGTGGAGCGCAGTCCCATGTTTTCGCCGCCGTTGTCGGCGTCGAGGTCGAGGTCGGGTGGGATATCACTTGAGCGGACCAGTTCAGGCGGGATATCGCTTGAACGTGGCCGGTGTCGTGGGCGTGGTGGTGAATGGAGCCGCAGTGCTAGTCCGAGTGTGCTGCCTACGACACCTGTGGATTCGCGAACCGACCTGGAACGCGTGGTTGAGGGTTGGGAGGAGAACGGGGAGGGTGCAGACAAGTTTGTTGAGGTGAGTGTGCACCCAGTTGGTGATGTCGTAAAGACATGAGATGCTTGTACAAAAGTATTACTTAGTATTTATGCAACTCCTCTCCTGTTTATGCGCCTTTGTATTACTACCTTTCTTACGTCTCTGTACGATTACTTTTACGAATATCATGTTGTATACCCTTGATCGGCGTGCGCGGAGTGCTGGTCTACGTGCGCTAGATCCGTCTGTTGTAGCAAGTGTTTACTCCGTAATAAAAACTTCGTTCCTCGATGGTGGCGCAATAACTTCTGAATTCTCCGGTGGGCACCCCAATTGGAATTTGGTTCTATATAAGCCAGGAATCATTTCCGAAAGAATGATTGCTTGAGGTGCTCTAACAATGCTTGCAACCGTCGTTCCTCAATGGGACACTTTCTCATTTGCACTCATGTGATATGACGAGTCAATATTGGCAACATAACAATTGTCTGAAGGACACTTTACTCCTCCAGAGTGTTCAGCTCAGTGCGCGCCCAATGGCAGATGCAATCCTCTCTTTCCGATGAGCTAATGTAGCATCAAGGACTGGCTGGTTCGGGTAGTAGCCATAAAAATAACCATAAGACTGGGTAGAGTGAGTGCTCGAATGGCAGCAACATTGTTTAAAGGAGGAAGAGTGATATTGCCCTGCGATGGAGTCAGATATCTCGCGACAGTGCAGATATGATGGCATACGTGGTTGGGAACAGCGACATTCAATCCCCACGGCATGCGTCCGTCGGGGAATGGGACCTCAACGAAGGGGCCATTATCGCTAAGCCTACCTACTGAGTTTTGATCCTGATTGGTGGCTTCGATGAATAGAAATGAGAGGTTGATGGTTAAAATAACGTGCTTTGGCGTCTCGAATGAGCAACATGGTAACGTCGCGGACGAGAGGCTGAAATTGTGTGGCAATCCATGCCTGGAACCAGGGAGCTGAGACAGCTAGTAGTCAGAATCGACGTCAAAGATTGTAAGAAGACGGTATGGACGTACGAGGAAGGAGGTCGTTGGAGTTTGCAGTCATGGTGGTTGTGGCTAAAAGTAAAGGGAAAGCCGCTTGAGAGGGCAGGTGTACATTTTAAGTCTGTAAACATGAGACAAACCAATGACTGCTGGTCTGTTGCTCGTCTCACTTCATTAGTATCTGTTTTCCCCGTAACAATAACTTCGTCTCTCCGTAAGTATCTCCATGAAGGCTAATCGTGTGTGCGACCATGGCATCCGAATGCGGTCAACTTCGTCAATGAATCCTGTGCTGGTCCGATCACAGGCCCGGAATTATTAACGTGTCTGGGGCATCAACGTTTCAACAGCATTCCTTTTCTGCGTCTTACCCTCATCATGCCCGCCTCCTCCCACGACATCTCCTCCACGGATGACCGCTCTACGACGCGGGATGTATCTGACGACGACTTCCCTAATGAAGATGCCGAATCCGACTACCAGAGTTGCGGGTCCTACATTTCAGATGAAGATGAGGAGCGCGCGGCGGAGGATCGTGTGGATGAGGAGCTTGAGATTCTTCAATACATGCAAGATTCGGATGAATGGGAGCCCATCCAGGCAAGGCATGTCGCCGGCATTCGCGTCATGGCAGGAATCTCTCATAATGATGCTTAGCGACGTGCCAGATCTCGTCGGGGTTTCGATGACTAGTACAGAATGGATTTCAGAGGTTGAGGTTGACCAATGGTCTTATGCACTGATGGAAGGTGAAGACAGGAGCCTGGATGCAATAGCTGTACTTGCTGAGACTGTAGGTGGACCTGCAAGAGAGCAGTGGCATGTCATACTTTCAAATCAGGAAAAGCATGGCTCGGTGAGTATATCTCACATCGGGTTGCTGATGTCGTCTAATTTGTAGAGGGGCAACTATTACTGGGAACTTCAGGCCTTGCTCATTCCCATCATGTCCAGCAAAGGAGCTGTGACCAATACCTACTGGTGGGAACCCCTTCACCTCTGCATTCCCAGTCAAGACATGTACCACTTCTCCTTCACCTCCGATTTCTTTGAGGGAAGAATTCTGTTTGATTGGTCTATGGACAGACCTTCGAAGGATCTTGCGGACGTCATGCGGATTGCCCTCCCATGCTTTCGGGAGATGAATGCTCGCATCGACGCACTGTCCAAGCTTCGGAATGTGGGTTACTCCTCCGGTTCCTCTGATTCAGCATCAATTTTTAGACCAGCAAACATGGCAAACCTCGCCACATGCCTGGACATAGCGGAGAGTGTCGCCAAACTGGTCCCGGTGTTTGGAGCCGTGCTCGAGGGGGCGTGTGGAATCCTGCGGAAGACTATCAGTGCTGCAGAGGCAAGTAACTTTCCGAAATATGCTGACCACTAACTCTGTTCGTAATAGGTTGCGCGCGCGGCCCGCGACGAGTGCAAGGCCCTCGCTGAACATACAGTATGCATAACACTCGCGATCATCAACGAGATTGGTTCAAGTTCCAATGAACCTGCTATTCCGACTGCAAGTCTCTTCGACCTATGCACGTAAGTCCCTGTTACTGGACTCCACTGGTATCTCTGATGTTAGTTATAGAACCATTGGCGAAGTTGAACGAAGAATTACCGGGCTATCGACACTTGGCCGCCTCAAATACTTGACGGCACGCGGGAAAATCAATGCCGAAGTCAAAGACCTACGTGTACGAGTCGACAACGCGCGAATCGCGTTCAAGGTGAGCGTCGTAGTTGCTGATCTAGTCCTCCTAACACCCCGAAGATTCGAAGCGACATTTCGACCACAGGGTTACTTTACGACCTCCGCAGAATGCAGACGCGTATCGAATCGCGTGTCGATGAGCTCTGCGAGGGCCAAAAGGCGACACACCACATGTTGCGTACGCTTCTGGTGGAGGTCGGTACCGATCTCTTCAGTCAGCTCAATACTCACCGTCTTGATGCAGGTTCGAGGACGTAGAACCGGAGACGCGTATATCGAGGTGGCGGACTGAGGAGAAGGGAGTGAAGGGTTCCTATGTTCTATGGGCTGATTGCTGTTGATCCACTTGTTTTGGAATCTGTACTATACAATGCAGGAGCTGAGAACTCAATGCTTGATCTGAGTAGTTAAAAGAGTTGCGGAGGACATTGGAATTCCTCGAAAAATTTCCTCAGCAATTTCCTCCACTAGTTGGGGCGCGTCGATCGATGATCATGACACTTGTTTAACGTTGTTGTGCCAGACTCAGCTTGACCACCGACCACCACCATTGCTCAAGATGAACGACAAAGAAAACCAGCCACTGGTGCCGGCCCCAGTCAAGCGTGGCCGCAAGCGTCGCACCGTTGCTCGCCGCGATGGGGCTGGCCTTCCTGACCTGCCATTCGATGTCCTGCTCGAGGTGCCTTTTCTGCCATTTTTTTCGCGTTTTTCTCTCTCAACTTGGTCACAGATTTGCTCTTTACTTTTGCCTTTGGATCTGCTCAACCTTGGACGTGTCAATCGCGTCTTACGCGGCGCGCTGATGAGCAAAGGGTCGCGCACCGCTTGGAAGGCTGCGCGCGCGAATGCAGACAATTTACCGGAGCCCTTCAACGGCATTTCCGAGCCGGCCTGGGCGCAGCTCGTCTACGTGCGCATCTGCCAGGTAAGCGGGCTTTTCATCCTAGTGCGACGGTCACTCTGACGGTTCATAGTTCTGTTGGACGACCGCCGTTAAGGACCCAGACTTGCACTTGTTTTGTCGAATCTGCCCAACGTGCGCTGTACACCAGTGAGTATCGGCGTATCTTTTTACAAGCGAGTGCTAACCCCCCGCCTAGTCTTGTTGTGCGGGATCCAAATGTCGATGATCCTGTATTCTCTCTTATCCCGCTTCTCTATAGTTCGTGCACCTCGTTACATCTCTCCACATATCTCAAGTGTATCTTAGCACGCTGCGCGCTGAAAAGGACCTACGACGAAACCAAACTCGCCATGGAAAAATTGGGTGATCCAACGGACTTTATCGCCGCTAAGAAGGCCGAGCAAAGCGCAGCCAAAGCGGTGTGTATTCTCGTATCCTCGTCATCCGTCAACAACTAATGCATGTTTCAGCATACACGTCTCTGCCAGGAGTGGATGAATCTTCTTCGTACAAAACGTGCCCAAGAACTAGAGGATGCTAAACGCACTCGCTTCAATCAGTAAGCTGACTGTTTTTCCTTTGATTATGAACGCATATATTCATCTTTTTTCAAGAATATGCGATCGGTTACGCACACTGGGTTACGGCGAAGAGTTGACCTTCATGACAGAAGTTCAACATAATACGCTGCTGGAGAGATTGACTGCTCACCACTTCGTGAGGCAGACCCGTCCGTTGACTGACCGCAGTATGTCGGGCTGTAGATTGTTGACCACTCGTGCTGATATTTCTGTTTAGTTTGGGCCAACATTTCCGGGAGCTTGACGACGTTTATGAATACCGCTCGCACCCAGCGTTTGGCATACCGTGAGCGGCTGGCGTTATCTCGGAAAGACGTCGCTGTGTTCTTCCTCCGCATGCTCAAGGAAGATGAACCAATGTCCTTCTCCTGGGTTCATCTCCCGTACTTCCTCTCCTTTCCGCCTGTGAAGGCTATCATCAACCGAGCCGACTACAATGATGTATGTTATCACGTCTTCGATGAGGATCTTGCTCCCATTAAGGCTTGCGCCGCGGAATTATCGGTCGCTCTGGATGTCCAACTTGTTTCCGTGATTGATCGTGGACGATCGGGACCGCCTCTGAGCATGTCACACGGCGATATCAGGGCTCGCCTTCAACTCGCCACTAGTGGCGTAATCTGTACCAAGTGCAGTCGTCTTCCAGCAGACATTTCCGTCGTGGATCGCGATACTTCCAACGAGAGATCTACACTCGCATTCCACCCGCTCTTCTACCCAGAGACACTCGTGCATTCGTGTGCGCTAGGTACGGACCCGCTAGATTCTGGAGGGGTTAGATCCCATCCAAAGGACGGGGATGTCGTGCGTATCGCAGATTGCGGGCGTCGGCAGCGAACGGAGCTACGGTTTGAACTGTACCAGAAACATTCCGTGTTGACTTGGCTCGTGGAGATGGTGGTGATTGTGGCGGGAATGGATCCGACTACGGCTACGGTCACTCAGATGGACAAGTCAGCGCCCCTCTTCGAATGCCAATCATGCGTTGCCGACAAGAAAAGATTCGGGCCTGTGGTCAAGCGCCTCCTATACAGTTGGCGGAAGATTGTGCATGAGTTCTTCATTTTGTCTTTTCATTGCTGACTGCCCTGGCTACACAGGTTTGTCATGTCCTCTCGGAACATATAGGTATCGTTTTCACTAGCGCTAACCACTTCGCGAAACACGTCACTCCGGTGAGGAAACGTGACTTCTCCGAGGAGTGGGTTATACAGCGCACATTTTCTGAGGCGATTCGTTACCATTGCAAGTTTTGTCGAGATAAGCCGTCGGAGAAGCTTGGAGGATATACGAGGATGGAGCTAGACGACCATTTCATTTGCGCGTACGTTGTCTCGCTTGCTCTTTAGGTCATCTAAAGCTGATCGCTTCTCAGGCACGACTATGAGCTCGACGATGCCCTCGAGGATGAAGACTACGTGAAGATTTTTGGAGCGCCGGAGAAGCCTCGGCATACGATCGTGCACCTGACGCGAAAGATACCTCAACAACGGAGAACCTGACTTGCTGTGGAACTTGGACTTTCGATCTGGATTACTGTATAACACTGCCACTTTGGATGGAACTGTATTTGCGTCTTGGACTTGGACTCTGTTGGAACTCTAGACTTACTACCTGACTGTATACTTAATAACCGATTGCTCTGAATGGTACTGCTGATTCGACCCGATGCTTGCTTTGAATAATTGCTTAGAAATGATAAATACTTACGACGAGATGACGCTACGGCCCACGGGTACTATGCTTGTCATGTAGCAAACTAGAGATCTTTGAGAAAGACAGGTGATTGAACGAAAGTGCTAGCTGGTTATCAACAAGCTTTGTTAGTCCCGATTGCTCTCGACAGGTGTGCACCACTATGGCACGACTGGTTAACAAGCGACGGAAAGTCACATCTCGCAACAAGGAAAGTCAGGCTTCTGGTGTTTCTCGAGACAGCTTCGTGAGGCGCACTGCCTGCTAACCTGCCCTTTGGAGGTGCGAAATATCTAGGCTTTTCGCATTTCCTTGCTTGAGGACGCGTAGATGGGTGCCTATCTTACGCCGCTTGAGCTCCTGTATCTTAATCGCATGAATGGCGCCCTACGAAATGTGCTCATGACAAAGTTTTCGCGCCGGACGTGGAAAAAGGCCGGGGCTAACGATGAGTTCAGCGAACGGGCGTAGGAGAATATCATTATGGTGTACATTCGAGTCTGCAATGTAGGTCGCCGAAGTCGTCAAGTTCTTGTCCTACACGTTCAGAGCTGGAGGATGCTAGAAGCTTCATGGATCACGACACTCCGTAGTAGGCTAATCAAAAAGGTGCACGAAGAAAGATGAAATATAACCAGCTCGCTCTTGAGAGCACTGTTGACTTTGTTTTGCCTTTAATGCTCATCGATGCCTTGGGCCGCAGCTGGAGGGTTCACATGATAGTAATAACGGAGACGAAGGCTCCACACGATAAGTAGGAAGATGGCGTGCGAGCTGAGTCGGATTTGGCCGTAGCATGTTGGTAACACGTGGGCGTTCCTCTCTTTCTCTTCGATCATCTCGGGTTGACACCGTTCTGCTCACTCAACCTGCCAAGAGGTATCACCTGTTCGGTACATCAGCTCCTCCCATTGATAGAGTTCTGTAGCTGAGACCTAAAATAGGCTGTGACGAACTCGCCAGGGACATTCTGGGGAAATTTGTCGTCGACACGCTCTGATAACGCGTCTAGTTCAAGTGAGTTACTTTTCATCATACGGGAGACATGAGCGAGACTAATAATCAGGTTACTCTCGCTGAACACTGTGAATGGTGAAAAACCCCAGTTTTGCATTGGACAGTAACCTAATTGAATTCAAGGCATGGCGGACTCCAATGCAAAATATTGTGCCAATTGCTCCTGCATTTTACTTCAACCTAGCAAGGAAACTGGTCGACTGTGCACAGCGCGCATAGAGGAACTTCTCCGTCAGAACGATCCCCCGCTTGACGTTGAGCTCCCCGATTGTCACAAGACTGTGGAAGACGCACGCGCCACTCTCGAGGACCTGGACGCGAAGATCTTCCAGGCGCAACAGTTGCTAAGCAATCTCCTCTCGGCACGCCAGCGCGCGCAGTCCCACTTCGAAGATGCAAAATCCCTCCTCCATCCCATGCGTTCCATCCCCGGTGATCTTCTGGCCGAAATATTTGGACATTGCGTAGGATACCACGGCGTCGACGACCCCGACGCACTCGATCCTCGAGCAGCTCCCTGGCTTTTAACTCGCGTCTCTCGTCGTTGGAGAGAACTTGCGGTCAATTCGCCTCAGCTGTGGATATATCTCTGGCTTGACTTTGACAAGCATATAGGGTGCATCCCAGATCATCATTGTGCGTACAGAATAGGCCTGTTCACTGAGAGGTCAAAAGGTCTCCCTATGTCGGTTTATCTCGGCGGCAATGGCGATCTCAAGCACTATTCGGTCCTGCCAGCCCTTGAAGTCAGCATACCTCGTTGGCAGTATCTGCAGGTGGACCTTCCGCGGTCAACCTTGCAGCGCCTTTCCGGAAATAACTTCTCCATGCTGGAAGCCATTTACCTAAATTACCATACCGAGGACGAATGGCATCTAAATCTTGATGTATTCAACTCAGCGCGTGCCCCCGTTCTTCGCAGCGTGACGGGACCCATTACAGAATCGTGGCAAGCCTTGGAGCATGTTGTATTTCCTTGGTCTCAGCTCACCTCTATTCCGCCTTTTCCGGCATTCGAGGCAATCGGCTTGAACATTTTGCGTACCATGGCAGACTTGGAAGAGCTTCGCGTCGTTGCCCTTTCAGTCTATACTCCAATTCACAATGTCGTCTCACTGTCAAAGCTTCGCCGCCTGGAAATCCTCGAGAGCGCGTATGCCTCTGGCCGTGGCAAGGAGTTCTTCTCCACATTGACAGTTCCCGTTCTGACGGAACTCACCCTCGTATATGTCGTCAATTCGGTGCCCCTTTTTCCGATATCGCCCTTGCCGCTTGGGAACCTGACCAAGCTTGTTATCACGTACGATATGGACTCGCATGTGGAGAACACCCTGCATCTCTTCCGCTTCTTTACCCTCACTCATCATGTCGAGTCTTTGCGCCTTTATAACCTCAGTATGACAGTTGAGCTTGCTGAGGGGCTTAATCTCGATAAAATCACAGACGAGCTGCCTTCCAGGCTGCCTTGTCTGCAGTTCTTGGACATTGGAGACTGCGAATACGCTCTCCCAGGCGATGATTGTGTCCCCTTCTTCGAGATGTTGTATTCCCGACTGCCAGCGGTTCGGACGGTGGAAGGGAAATGGGGCGCGGAGGAGAAAGTCAGTGCTTACGCTGGCAATGGGCAGCGTGCGGCCACGAGAACGGAAATTGATCCAAGATCTAGGTTGGACTCGTCGGAGGACCATCGCAGGTGTCTGCAATGGGCACAGATTCCACGTCGGTTGTATGTTCAGATGAGACGTGACTGGTCCGGCAGCTTTCTTCAGCTAGCATCGATGGTAGACCTGGAATGTGGCGTTGCTATTGAGGATATCGATTCTTAGTACCATATACATTCCGTACAAACGTAGTACGCTGATAACGCAATGTCAGCACCGTTGTTTATGTTTTCAATTGGGGATCACGCCAGCATTACGAAGGCTGAGCTCTGCTGTTCCGAAGTCTTGCACACTCCGGCTTCCTCTTGAACGGGATTCCATTATATACAGCAACGTCAATGAATCCTGTGCCGGTCCGAGCACAGGAATCATTAACGTGTGTGTGGCATCAACAGCATTCCTTTGTGAGATAGATAGAATATTTGCTGAGGAGGCGGGGACTGCAAGGGCGAACTGAACTACTGGATTTCGTAGTAAATACAAGCTTTTATACTACCAGAAAATTGGTCGATAAAACTGCTAACCCGAATGTCCTCGGAATGCAACTATACAAGTGAGAAAGCTTTGTAAGTCTAATGGGAAACATTTGTAAGTACACTGAACTGCGGGATATGAAAGAAACGGGAAACGTATGGACTGACGGATTCTCATGTTGAGTCCAAATATAGAATGGTGGATCCCAGAGTGACTTCGTGGATCCACGAGAGAAGGCGCGTCACGTCGACGCGCCGAGCGGTCCTGCGATCCGAACGGCTTGGATTCCAACATCCTTTGCTGCCTCTTACTCTCATTATGCCCGCCTCTGTCCACGACAGCTCCTCCACGGCTGACCGCTCTACGACACGGGACGTACCTGACTCGGACGAATTCCCAGATGAAGATGCCGAATCCGACGACCAGAGTTGCGCGTCCTATATTTCAGACGAAGATGAAGAGCACACGGCGGCGAAATATGTCGATGCGGAGCTTGAGATTCTTCAATTCACAGGTGATAAATGGGAGCACGTCCAGGCAAGGTATGTCACCGGCATTTGCGTCATGGTATGAACCTCTCATAGTGATGATTAGCGACGTGCAAGATCCCGTCGGGGATTCGAGGACCAGTAGTGAATGGATTTCCAGGATTGAGTATGACCAATGGTTTGATGCACGGGTGGAAGGTGCAGAGAGGAGCCTGGATGCAATAGCTGTACTTGCTGAGACTGTAGGTGGACCTGCAAGAGCGGAGTGGCATTGGATAGATCAGGAAAAGCATGGCTCAGTGAGTATATATCACATTGGGTTGCTTATGTAGTCTGATTTGTAGAGGGTCGCCATTTGCTTGAACCTTCAGGCCTTGGTCTTTCTCATCATGTCCAGCAAAGGAGCCTGGATCGATACCTACTGGTGGGAATTCCATATACTCTGCATGCCCACTCAAGGAATGTACCACCTCTCCTTCACCTCCAATTTGTTTGAGGGAAGGTATCTACTTGATTATTCGCTAGACAGACCGTCGAAGGATCTTGCAGAAGTCATGCGGATTGCCCTCCCGCACTTCCAGGAGATGAATGCTCGCATCGACGCGCTGTCAAAGCTTCGAAATGTGGACTACTCCTCCGGTTCCTCCGATTCAACATCAATTTTTGGACCAACAAACATGGCGAACCTCGTCACATGCCTTGACATTGCGGAGAGTGTCGCCAAATTGGTTCCGGTGTTTGGAGCCGTGCTTGAGGGCGCGTGCGGAATCCTGCGGAAGACGGTCCAGGCTGCAGAGGTGAGTACTGTTCTGTAACGCGCACGGTGGTGTCCAACTAATTCCTTACTAGAATGCTCGAAGCGCTCGCGACGAATGCCGTGCTCTCGCAGAGCACACGGCCTCCATCACACTTGCCATCTTAAACGAGATTGGACCCGCGTCTACACTCAGTGGTGCTGATATCAACAGAATTTGCGATCTTCGTGAGTACGTCGACACATCTCCTATGTGATTCAACGCTGACTTGCTTCACTCACAGAACCATCAAGATCGTGAATTCCAGAGTCCAGAGTCTCTCGAAGCTCGGGCGGCTGAGGTACTTGGCCTCACGCGGACGAATCACCGCCGAGGTTATGGAGCTCCATTCCCGAGTGGACAATGCACGGATCGCGTTCAATGTGTGCTCGTTACATCTTCGATGTGTACCACTGCTAATGAGTTATTAGATTCGAAGTGCTATCTCAACAATGCGAATACTAACCGACCTGAAAATGATGCAAACACGTCTCATGATGCGCGTCGAGGACATGTACAAGGGCCAAAAGACGACACACCACATGTTGCGCACGATTTTGGTGGAGGTCGGTACCGATCTCTCTGGTCATGTCCGTACTCACACAGTCTTGATGCAGGTTCGGGGACGTAGAACCGGAGATGCGTATATCGATGAGGCAGACTGAGAAGGGAGTCGAGTGTCGGGCTCTTGTTTTCTAGAGGCTAAAGTTCGCCGTCGATCCACTGGTTTATATGAGAAGAGTTTGAGTAGAGTGGAAATGGCACGTTATCGACGTCGACGTCTTCGAATTGTAGTAGGAATATGATCCAGGAAATGTCTACTCATCAACAACGACAAGAAGTCCGACGTCGAAAGTCGGCTGAATTTGAACTTGAGTGTGGCACGGAATACTCGAAAGTCATTAGTATCTCGGCAGTCAGCAGCCCGCAGCGCGAGCGACCGCGCTAAAGCTCTGCTGCTTACTGCAATTCAATCGTAATCAAGGGCTTGAACCAAGTCGTTAGTCCAGAAAGCGCGGTAATACGAGATAACCTACGCAAGGACAAATTCGTCAGCAGGATCTCCCAAGACGCCCATAAAGCCGAGCCGCCTCAGATCCAGATCGGGCTCAGCGAACGCAGTTAGCATAGGGTTAGATAGTCTAGTACAGGTCCATGTTGAATGTGAAGGGTTCTCGGCAGCAATATGAGATGGTCCAACGTAAGGGCAGACATTGCTGGGGTCGTACAGCGACTGTGGTGGAGAAATAAAGGTGTTACTCGTTGACGACAACCATCACTGTCAATGTCGCGCTACTATTCCAAAGCAAAGTCGAAGCGTGGCATCGATTAGCGTCACAATGGAGATATCCCAGCAGTTAAGGGCTCGCAGGGTTGGCGTAATTGTCACTGTTCACCAGTTCAACTTCGTCGATAAATATAAATTAGCCTGTGAATCTAGGTAGACTCAGGAAGTTGACTGCCTAAATATCCCAATCCGTCTGGTAGACCCGAAGTCAGCACGATTCGGATCATCATCAAAGGCGAGAAGTGTCCGTGGAGAAACAACTCAAGCCAAATTGCATTGGAATCTCGAGGTGCAGGAACTAATGAAACCGGATTAAAGTTGACTGTAAATTTGAGAGCGAAGATTCACACCTTTTTTCCAGAGCAAAACCCGGGGCCAGTGAGACCAATGTACATGGGAGTCATCTCACAACGGTGTATTCCCAAAACGAGGTGTTGTTCGTCGCGTCATCTGAATATGAGATGCGGCGGGCCGGCGGCAAAGCCGCCTCGCCTAATAGAAAGGGATGAGCACAAGCGTGCAGCAGAATACGAAGCAACACGTACGATTTTCATGGAAAAACAGATTAAACCTAATGAAATGGGTCATATTTGAGAACATGAAAATGAAGCCAAGTGCTGCATACCTTTTGACCTGGATGGAAAGCTGGTCCGGGAGGACACCCACGCCAGGGGCACATAGAAAGTAGCGGGAACCCTCGCGGGACGGTGCGCTAGCGCATCCCGCGACAGCGCAAGCTGCGCTAGGGTTACCGCGACGATGCGCTAGGGTTACGCGCTAGGACCAGGGTAAGAGTGGAACTGTCTACCGTTCTTTGGAATTCTGCTGTTCTTTGAGTAATTAATTCAAAATGTGCTCCATATACATTACTTGCGTATTTCCGTGACATGGAAAACATAAACGTCCGGTCATTAGTCTGATTGAGGATGCACAACAGCCCCTAAGATCTTGCCATAATGGGAAGACGTGTCTGGGCGCAAACGATCAATCCATCCTTGATTGCGGACGATCATGCTGACGATAGCTGATTTGGACACGACAAGTCTCCTCTGATAGCCCTCATGCTGCGAACCCTGCTCAGACGAACTTTGATGGCCTGCCGAAGTTTCCAGTCAGATCTTCATGCCGTTTCGATGTACGTCGCGCCACTAGTCTCGACCTGATGATGTGACATTTACGCGTTCTTTGCAACAGGTGTACTCCTTCAGAACATTGTTATGACCCCCAAGAGGTCCGTTCTCTCGTGTTGTCCAAATTGTACTTCAATTATGCATATGATCTTGCTCTGTCCTGGTAATTTCTTCGTTTCGTGTGTATTCTGCTTGATCTCATGTTCTTCATCTCAGTAACCTATCCCGCTACACCCTTGCGCCTCGCGCAGTAGACCGCTAGCGCATCTCGCGCATTCCCGCTAGCGCATTGCGCTTGTGCGCTTGTGCGCGAGGCTCCCGCGAGCATTCCCGCGAGTGCGCTACGGACTCTCCCGCAAGTGCGCGAGTGCGCTAGGCCTGCGCTATGACTCCCGCGACCTGCGCTAGAACTCCCGCTAGCATTGCGCAAGCCGATCTTCACTTGGTCGACCTTGTCAAAGTATTCATAGTAAGTCCGCCATATAAATGTTCAAAAGAGCGTATTAATCATATGGAATGTAGGTTATTGTAGATGTAATCTATCTAGGCAAGAATCCATTCACCTCTGTTGCCTTTTACTCCTTCTTGGGTAGGTTTTTGACTTATCTGCCGAGGCATCTTGAGTTTCCGCAGGACGCTTGTTTGGGCTGCTCTCGAACTTGAGACCAGGCTAGGAAGGGATGAGCTTTAAGGTATGTTGGAAACTCTTTCTACTTACCTCTCGCTCCTTGTCTAATCCAACTCCTAGATTATCCTTCCAGCGCTCCGGGCCCTCGTCACAGGGTATCCAGTCCTTCTGAGGAGAGCGAATATCAAGACCCCACTGCCGGTTGCCCGCCACTCCCGCTATTTTCGACTGGGAGAACATGCGATCCTCAAGAAACGAAACGGCCTCCTTGTCGACATCCACGGGTGCTGATCGTGTCTGGCCTTTAATCGTCTTTCCGTGGTACTAGTAGTCCATCTACCGCATCCAGGCATGCTGCAGTAGATCGTGCCCATCAACGTCAGCACTCTACGACTCTGCCTTCATTCGTGATGCGAGCAGAAGAGTAGCGCCATGAGCCACCAGTGCACCCTCGCTAACGCTGGCTGGATCCGAGATAATCCGTAGGATCGTGTCGCGGTGTGGCAGCAGGACCTGGTCGATTTCACTGGTAAATGAAATCCCTTTCGTATTGAGCAGAATGTTGTCGAATTGACTTTCGCCCATGGAAGCCAGTGTCCATTTTCCAATCTATTACAAGGTCAGTGACCGCATTTGCATTGATTTTGCTCTTACTGGTGTCTGACGTCGGTTCTTCTTGTCCTTCCAGTACTCGTCGGCCATGTCAGATTCCGGAACCTTTACTGTTTCCCCCGTCTTCGGCCACGAACCATCCGGATAAAGGTTACCTCACCATAGGCGTACAAGCCACCAACGCTCGCCGTGGACGTCTCCAACACCATCAATAATCCTTCCCGGATAGCAGTAGTTGCCTTGTCGAAACCAAGGCTGCTTTTTCGGGCCTAAGAAACACCGGTAAGTCAAGTAGCGCTACTATGCGCGACCACTTATGCGCGATTGCGATAGGACCGGGGTAAGCATTCCCGCTTCCCGCGAGTGCGCTACGCGCGAGCCCGCAAGTGCGCGAGGGTTCCCGCTAAAATCTATAGGCCCCCACGCCAGTCCTAGATATGAATCTCTTTCTCTATGGTAACGAAAACATTCCTGTAGATGCAGATGGCCTGTACAGGCGGTGGCACAGCCAGCGCCGCCTTCACAAATGCCCTATCTTCTTGGTCAAGGTCTATGTCAACATTACGGATGCGGCGAGACTCACGCAAAGTAGGTAGATATTCTGAAGGATTCTATAGCAGAAATGAGCCCCGAAATGAAGCAAAAGAGGACGAGAAAGACGCACTTTTCACAAGAAACCCAAGCCTGACCGGTGAGGCCATTCACGGTGCTCTGACTTCCAGATTCCGTTGTCCGCGCTCCAGCTGGTTGAAAACTCGAATCGTTATCGATTCTGTAGGCAGGCCGCAAGCGCCGACGCGTCGCTGACACGAAGAATCAGATTTGAGGATCAAGGACGTGACGGTAAGAAGGTAAGCCGCATTTGGCTGAACATGATCGACATGCTTCTCCCTCTTCCCATCATGTCACGACGTGGCTCCTCCGCAATTCGACCTGTCTCCTGTCGAAATTCGGCTTCTTCTCACGTCACTGGCTGGATTGTTAGTTCCTTTTACTGCTGCAGAATATGCCACGATGCACCGTGTCAATCCTCTCTTGTCGTTCCTCCTTCAACTTGGAAATTTAACCACGGTTCTCGACAAATTGTGCGACTCTCGCTCATGGCGATGTGCTGTCCTGGCTGATATCTGGGGCGCGTAATCTATGGCATCCGCGACTTGTAAAACAAAAGGTTGTGGAGGCGTTCAAAGCACCTTTTCGTCTTTTGTGCGCTGGCGTCTTCTGTCTTGGCCCCGATACAGGCCCTTATCTCGACTAACTTGAGGGATTGAACTCCTGGGGCTGTTATGGTTCTGGAGAGCACCGCTTGAACGACGTTACACACCTTGTCCGGCATTCAAACCATTCTGCACTGGGATCTCGAGGAATTGCACACCGACAATCGCTGTCTACACCTCGAATAGTCAACATACGCGCTTTATACACGTTTATTGTCGATGTTAACTGACCACTACAGATGGATCCGCCGCTGCATCCCGCCGCGCCGCATGCTCCGTGGACGACGGCAGAGCCAGGAGTGCGAAGTTAGCCCTGATCCGAACAGCCCGCCGAGTCCCGGCCTTGAATGCAGAGGCGGCTTAGCTGCATGGGTACGCTTAGGAGGCGGCGAAAGCGGAGGCGCCATGAACGTGCCGACGACACCGGTAGTCGTAGTGACGGCGCGACGCATGGCATACGGCTTGTGCCGCACCTCGACTCGCGCCGTGCCTTGCGCTTCGAAGCTATCACGCGCGATCTCTGTGCGCATTGGGCGCTTCACGGAGCGGTCGAACCCTCCTACCGTCTACGGCATCGACGACGACGAACAAGATTGTGTTCAAGTCCAAGGTGGTTTCCCGCCGTGCCCATGCGGCGGTATGGTGCGAGGCGCTGGGCATATTCAAGTTGTATGTGCGGGATACGAGGAGCAGCAGTGGGACGTTTCTTAACCATGTCAGGTTGAGCCCGGCGAATACTGAGAGCACGCGATGGGAGTGGACTATCAAGGTGGCACGGACGATATTTACAAGAGTGTTAAGATACCGGTAGAGGTAGGTCGGGAATGGCAGGGCGGGAACTCATACACACAGCCTGGTCCGAGTAGCCTGCTGCCTGACTCTTGCCATTTCCTAATCGTTCACAGTTCACTTTCAATCAGACTTGTTACAGTCTGTATCCGTGGAGAAATAAGAGAATGGGAAATGTTGCAGAGTCCTATCGATGTGTCAGAATATAATTAAAAAAAGGCCTATGGTTGCCTACACAGCTACATTGACGGTGTACTTGAGCTCAGCTATGAGCTTGATCCCATTATCATCAACAGCAGGTTTGATATTGAAACTCGCTAGGAGGAGGACAACAGCCATCCAGACGCTGTTCTCTGCAAGATATCGACCAGGACATATTCTATCCCGGTGGTCAGTGGATGCTTAGTACTCTCCGCAGCAGTATTCACCTTCGACCGAATCCAAACGGTGGAAGGAAAGGTTCCTCTTGGCCACCCATACCTTTTGGAAGGAATCTCTCTGGTTTAAACTCAGTGGGGTCTTTGTATGTCTCTTCATCCAGTGTCATGCCTCTACAGACGAAACATCAGAGAAAGAAGATCCACTCAGTGATCCAATGAACCTGATATTGGGAATGATGATAGTATCCTTCGGAATGAACATCCCACGATAGATATCGTCCTCAGTCGATACATGGGGAACGGCTATCACTGAATGAGACTTAACTTTCAGGTATACATAATCAGCATACCGGTAGGTGCGACAGGTTTCCATCTGTCTGAACAGTCAGAACACTGTCTATCAACTCTCGCGGGCGAAGCACCAACCTTAACGTCTCGCGTAAGATAGACTCTGTGTACGGCAGGTGCGGGCGATCATCAAAACTGGGTAGTCGACGTCGTCCAACCACCTTATCAATCTCATCCTGTGCCTTACGTTGGCACTCCGGATGGAGAGTCATGGCTAAGATAAAGACCATCAGTGTTCCGTACACCTAGTAATCACAAGCTCAGTCAGACAATCGATGAACGGTTGACAGGAAGGTCGTCATGGTACCGTGTCAGATGCGGCCCAATAGCACATTCCGCCGCATTCTTGACGTGTTCTTGCCATTCAGTGGAATTTACAAGCGGCGTCGAAGAAAGATCAACATCAGGACGAAGCGATGTCGCCACGAAGGAGGAAAACACGTTGTCCTTTGACTGTTAGTAATTTGAACGCTGCGCACTGAGGAAATGGAAAACATTCCGCGTACTGACATGGTTCTGAGCAAGATTAAATCCGTCGTTAAGGATTCGAGAGGTCAAAGACCGCGCATATTGAACCGATTTTCTGTACTCTGAATAGGGAAACCACGTAGACAGGCGTGCCACTGTTTCAAATCAATGGTCTGGACACGTAGCTCGAACGCGCAGATACTTACATGACGGAAAACAGTCTGCAAGAAAGCTGTCTGCCTTTGCTAGCGCCTCGGCGAGCTGCTCCACAAGCCAGATAAAATGGTCTCCCGAGAGTTCGTGCCCATACATGACCTTCATAATAACCGCAACGGGATACCTAGGTAACGGTCAGCAAGATCATACATTTTCAGCGCAACAAAAGAATAACTTCTGTAGTGCCTCAGGATGCGTTTCAGGCGCCTGATTTAGCATCCTCCGAATGAGTCGCAGAGCCTCCCGTGTCTGTATCGCTTCATATTCTTGGCGCCTCAGAAACCGTTGAATCATCCCACGTTGCACGTGGAGGTCTTCGCCGTACGGAAGGAAACCTAGGACCTTCTCCCATCCAATCCTAAAAAGAGTATGAGGACATTCACTAGTTGGATCTAGGGTGCTCACATGTCGAGAACAGCGACCCTCGGCCGGCCACTATACTTGCTGCCACGTTTATCCAGAAGGTCGTTCGCAGCTTGCACGGAGTCTAATATTAACATCTTGCGTCCAAGCACTTCGAGGTACATCACGTCACCTGAAGATGAGTTACTATCACTGAGATCAGGAACCTGAGATGGAGCCGTACCGTAAGTCTTCGCCCATTCGTGAAAGGTCTCTCCTCGAAAAGGGCGGTCGAGCTGGGCTGCGCTGGCCATGAACAAACGAAGATTCCCGATGAACGCATCACGCGGCGGGCCGGGAGGAAGACTGGGTGAATGTTGCCGTTTGGAACGTGTCCGTAACGAGAAGAGAACTAGAGAAAGCAGTAGCAGCGAGTAGTATAGATAGATCTCAGCGCAATTCATGGAGGGTATGAAAGGTATCGTTTCAGACGATGAGGAGGTAAAGCACAGAGTACCATTGCATGGATGTACAGTATATACACTGAAGGCGTGTCCGTACAACTACCAAATGTTAGTAGTAGAAACATGGAAGCAATCCAATCATACTAGATGTATCAACGAGATAAACAGATGTGATGAACTGTTCATCGAGGAGCAGTGCGAGGGATGATTCGGATGGAGGAGAAACGTGGTGCCTACAGATAAGTACGGCCTAGTACGGAGCCGGAATAAGTCCGAGACTTCGGGCGAGATCTTTTGCCTGCGCGCTGGGAAGGGCTTTGGTGAGCGAGTCGGTGAGCATGTCCTACAGTAGTCGGATGTCGTCGTTTTATTGCGTACCAGATATAAATAAAGTGATACCGGATGTCGATGTGTTTCGTTTGCGCGTGAAATTGACCAAGTTCCGCGTGGGCGAGAGCAAGCGTGGACTGCTTGTCGTCGTAGATGGGAATGGGATCGACAAGTGGTGTGAACAGTACCGAAATAAATTGAGGCGTCCACATGGCTTCCTTGCCTGAGTGCGATGCTCGGCCTCGGTCGTTGAGAGCGCGGCTAGGTCCTGCTGTTTAGAGGACCAAGAAAAGGCTCCGCCGTCAATGAGAAAAGCGTCCCAGCGAGGCAGTTCACTGCAGGGTCCGCGCTCTACCCAGACTCGGCGGCATCTCAAGCCGGAGAAACGGGACTCGAGCGGCAGCCTGAAGAGGAAATAATCCCCACGCTCCTTGCTCCTTCATCCCAGTCATCTTTTCTTCCTCGTCACGCATCCGTCAACGCGACAGACACGATGGAGACCAGTAGACTATTGATATAGCCATGAGGTGCGGTGCATTGTATTCCGATTTTATTTGCACTAACACCCGGCAGCCTGTCAACGACTTGCCCATACCTCCGCTCAGTCAGCAACCCTCAACCTCCTCAACTCCCCACCTCGCATGCTCCTTCACACACACCCGCACTCAGATCTCAGTGTACTCCCTCCACCCGGCCATCACCTTCGCCTCTGCTGACTTGACGCGGATAGGAAGATCCTCGCGGTCATACTACAAGGCAGTCCCCCACAGACTCAACGACACCCTCACCCCACTGGACTCCTCACCCAGCATACTCCCTCATCCACCCCGCACCTAGAGGACCGTGCCCTTCTTTAGCGCCGCTCACCGTTCCACACGAGCACAACCCCTTCCACCTCGCTGAGCTACCCAACCTACAGGACTTGGAAGGCCGATGTCTACAGCCACGCCAACTTATTGATTTATCCAGTCGGAGGAAAGTAGCGAACTGGAACGCGCTCTTTAAATTTTGTGCAGCGGTTCCGGGGTCTCGTCATCCTGCCACCACCAACCCGCCAACGCGCGTCGCCTTGTTTCGCGTTTTCCGCCTCTATCACCAACGGACACGTAGCGGCCGTATACACACTCCCGTTGCCTCGAAGAAGGACGACTGAGAGACCCGGAAAAGTCCAGGACGCGTGCCAGCGGTGCGAACAAGCCTTCCACAGGCCGAGCTCGCTCAAGGTGCATATGAACATGCAGACCGGTGCCAATTGTACGTTTTTCCTGTCTTTCTGCGTTGCGACGGCGTGTTGATATGTGAGGTTACGTAGTGTTTGTGTGTCCCCTAAGGAATGCTAAAAGACATTCAGCGTGAACAGCACTCGTACACGACAGTTTACCTCATCCTCCGTCGCTGCATCCCGCCGTGCCGCCTCTCACGCACCAGGACTCACTCCCTCCCCCTTGCTCCTCCACGATCCTAAACTTTAACCTGCTCCATGGACGACGGCAGAGCCAGAAGCGCAAAGTCAGCTCTGACCCGAACACCCGCCGAGCCCCGGGCTCGAAAGGCGGCAAATCGGGGGCGCCATGAACGCTCGTGCCGCATCTTGACTCGCGCCGTGCCTTGCGCTTCGATGCTATTACGCGCGATCTCAAAAAGGGCGACGCGGCTGTCCGCATTCGGCGGTTTTACGGAGCGTCGAATCCGCATGCAGCATCGACTATGACGAACAAGTATCCATTAGCGCAGTAGAACCTTTGCAGGAACTGAACACATTCTTCCCGCCCTGCCATTCCCGACCCACCTCTACCCGTATCTTCACACGCTTATAAATATCTTCCGTCCCACCTTGATAGTCCACTCCAAACTAGAGAATATCCCCATCTCCCAACACACTCGCACGGGCACATAGAAAGTAGCGGGAACCCTCGCGGGACGGTGCGCTAGCGCATCCCGCGACAGCGCAAGCTGCGCTAGGGTTACCGCGACGATGCGCTAGGGTTACGCGCTAGGACCAGGGTAAGAGTGGAACTGTCTACCGTTCTTTGGAATTCTGCTGTTCTTTGAGTAATTAATTCAAAATGTGCTCCATATACATTACTTGCGTATTTCCGTGACATGGAAAACATAAACGTCCGGTCATTAGTCTGATTGAGGATGCACAACAGCCCCTAAGATCTTGCCATAATGGGAAGACGTGTCTGGGCGCAAACGATCAATCCATCCTTGATTGCGGACGATCATGCTGACGATAGCTGATTTGGACACGACAAGTCTCCTCTGATAGCCCTCATGCTGCGAACCCTGCTCAGACGAACTTTGATGGCCTGCCGAAGTTTCCAGTCAGATCTTCATGCCGTTTCGATGTACGTCGCGCCACTAGTCTCGACCTGATGATGTGACATTTACGCGTTCTTTGCAACAGGTGTACTCCTTCAGAACATTGTTATGACCCCCAAGAGGTCCGTTCTCTCGTGTTGTCCAAATTGTACTTCAATTATGCATATGATCTTGCTCTGTCCTGGTAATTTCTTCGTTTCGTGTGTATTCTGCTTGATCTCATGTTCTTCATCTCAGTAACCTATCCCGCTACACCCTTGCGCCTCGCGCAGTAGACCGCTAGCGCATCTCGCGCATTCCCGCTAGCGCATTGCGCTTGTGCGCTTGTGCGCGAGGCTCCCGCGAGCATTCCCGCGAGTGCGCTACGGACTCTCCCGCAAGTGCGCGAGTGCGCTAGGCCTGCGCTATGACTCCCGCGACCTGCGCTAGAACTCCCGCTAGCATTGCGCAAGCCGATCTTCACTTGGTCGACCTTGTCAAAGTATTCATAGTAAGTCCGCCATATAAATGTTCAAAAGAGCGTATTAATCATATGGAATGTAGGTTATTGTAGATGTAATCTATCTAGGCAAGAATCCATTCACCTCTGTTGCCTTTTACTCCTTCTTGGGTAGGTTTTTGACTTATCTGCCGAGGCATCTTGAGTTTCCGCAGGACGCTTGTTTGGGCTGCTCTCGAACTTGAGACCAGGCTAGGAAGGGATGAGCTTTAAGGTATGTTGGAAACTCTTTCTACTTACCTCTCGCTCCTTGTCTAATCCAACTCCTAGATTATCCTTCCAGCGCTCCGGGCCCTCGTCACAGGGTATCCAGTCCTTCTGAGGAGAGCGAATATCAAGACCCCACTGCCGGTTGCCCGCCACTCCCGCTATTTTCGACTGGGAGAACATGCGATCCTCAAGAAACGAAACGGCCTCCTTGTCGACATCCACGGGTGCTGATCGTGTCTGGCCTTTAATCGTCTTTCCGTGGTACTAGTAGTCCATCTACCGCATCCAGGCATGCTGCAGTAGATCGTGCCCATCAACGTCAGCACTCTACGACTCTGCCTTCATTCGTGATGCGAGCAGAAGAGTAGCGCCATGAGCCACCAGTGCACCCTCGCTAACGCTGGCTGGATCCGAGATAATCCGTAGGATCGTGTCGCGGTGTGGCAGCAGGACCTGGTCGATTTCACTGGTAAATGAAATCCCTTTCGTATTGAGCAGAATGTTGTCGAATTGACTTTCGCCCATGGAAGCCAGTGTCCATTTTCCAATCTATTACAAGGTCAGTGACCGCATTTGCATTGATTTTGCTCTTACTGGTGTCTGACGTCGGTTCTTCTTGTCCTTCCAGTACTCGTCGGCCATGTCAGATTCCGGAACCTTTACTGTTTCCCCGTCTTCGGCCACGAACCATCCGGATAAAGGTTACCTCACCATAGGCGTACAAGCCACCAACGCTCGCCGTGGACGTCTCCAACACCATCAATAATCCTTCCGGATAGCAGTAGTTGCCTTGTCGAACCAAGGCTGCTTTTTCGGGCCTAAGAAACACCGGTAAGTCAAGTAGCGCTACTATGCGCGACCACTTATGCGCGATTGCGATAGGACCGGGGTAAGCATTCCCGCTTCCCGCGAGTGCGCTACGCGCGAGCCCGCAAGTGCGCGAGGGTTCCCGCTAAAATCTATAGGCCCCACTCGCACTACTCTCGGTATTCGCCGGCTCAACCTGACATGCCCTCGTATCGCGCACATAAAACACTCTCATACCACACCTCCGCATGCGTGCGCGCGGGCTACCACTAGTGCGAATGCGTTGAAGAATTTGAAGAGTCTAGCACCCGTACAGCCTGCCAGTAACAGTACAGGTACGGGTAGTCGAATATACCAGATTGCTGTATTTGTGCGTACTTTCTCTTCCCTCGATATCATCTATTAACCTTTTCTTCAGGCCTGTTCGCCGTGTCTATACGCCAAGCTTTTTTCATCGCGCCTTGTCCCACACATTCCACTAGAGGAAGAAGCTCTAGACTCCGACGCAGACGACGAGGCCTACAAGCCCGCTGTGCCTTTAAAGGCAGCAAAGGAGAAGCGACGTCAGGAAGACCGTGAGCAAGACGCAGACCGAGGTTGACGGTGACGGTTCTGCGGGTCGGCGTCGCAGCAAGAGGACGGAGATTGATCTAGAAGGATGCGGGACGAGGAGGCAGAGGCAGACATGGAGGAGCAGGCGATGGACGTCGAGGCGCCTGTAGGTCGCCCTAAGCTTATCACGCACCCGGGCTCGGCGTCTGGTTCGGAGGAGGCGATGGACGTCGGCGATGAGGAGAGGAACGAGAGGGGCTGTAACGATGTTCTAGCACACGCTCTATCCGTTTTTCTTATTGTTGCTTTCATTGTTGGATGGAGTCTATTCTACGAGACTACTATAATATCGGGTCTTTGTTTTGCTTGTAATTAGTTTTTGATTTCATGGCCGATGTGACTGCGTAGTTCACTATCTAGAGTCTGTGGAGGACAACTGACGACTCGTTTGTTGGGAAACCATTTCTAGAGCGAGGTTGTGTGACCAGTGTACCGCTGTCCAATTTCTTTTCGACAAGGCATCTCTGAGTGAGGCCTATCACGCCACTACAACGTTGTAGTATGCCGTAAAACCAACATACGCTGATAACGCAATGTCAGCAACGCTGTTTATATCTTCAATTGCATCGCTTCTGCGGTTCACGCCAGCATTACGAAGGCTGAGCTCTGCTGTTTCGGAGTCTTGCACACTCCGGCTTCCTCTTGAATGGGATGCCACCATATACAGTAATATCAATGAATCCTTGCCGGTCGAGCACAGGAAACATTAACGTGTGTGTGGCGTCAACAGCATTCCTTTGCTGCGTCTTACCCTCATCATGCCCGCCACTGTCCACGACAGCTCCTCCGCGGATGACGACTTCCCTTATGAAGATGCCGATTCCGACTACCAGAGTTGCGGGTCCTACATTTCAGATGAGGATGAGGGGGCATGGTGGAGGATCGTGTGGATGGGGAGCTTGAGATTCTTCGCTGCATAGATGATAAGTGGGAGCCCATCCGGCAAGGTATGTTGCCGCCATTTGCATGATGGTATGAACCTCTCACAATGATGCTTAGCGACGTGCAAGATCTTGTCGGGGCTTCGATGACCAGGACCAGTAGTGAATGGATTTCGGTGATTGAGCGTCACCAATGGCTTGATGTAGCAACGGACCTTGGAGAGAGGAGCCTGGATGCAACGGCTGTACTTGCTGAAACTGTAGGTGGAGTTGCAAGAGAGTGGTGGCATCGGGTACTTCCACATCGGAAAAAGTATGGCTCGGTGAGTATATATCATATTGGGTTGTGTACTAGTCTAATTTGTAGAAGAGCACCTGTTTTTTCTTGGGCCTTCAGGCCTTGGTCTTTCTCATCATGTCCAGCAAAGGAGCCTGGATCGATAACTCCTGGATGAAATTCCATGCACTCTACATTCCTAGTCAAGAAATCTACCACTACTCCTTTACCTCCAGTGTGTTTGCAGGAAGAATGCTGTATGATCGATCACTGGACAGACATTCCAAGGATCTTGCAGAAGTCATGCGGATCACCCTACCGTACTTTCGGGAGATGAATGCTCGCATCGATGCACTGTCCAAGCTTCGGAATGTTGGCTACTCCTCCTGTTCCTCCGATTCAGCATCGATTTTCGGACCAGCAAACATGGCGAACCTCATCGCGTGCCTCGACATCGCGGAGAGTGTCGCAAAACTCGTTCCAGTGTTTGGAAACGTGCTCGAGGGCGCATGTGGAATCCTGCGGAAGACTCTTAATGCTGCAGAGGCAAGTAGCCTCACCAAGTATAGGCTTACCTCTGATTTCACTTGCAATAGGTTGCACGTGCAGCCCGCGACGAATGCAAGGCTCTCGCCGAACATACAGCATGCATAACACTTGCTATCCTCAACGAAATCGGTTCGATATCCAATGAACCTGTTATTCCGACTGCAAATATCTTCGACCTATGCGTGTAAGTCCCAGTTACTAGACTCAACTAGTAGTATGTCTGACTCCGTTCATCATAGAACCATTGGCGAAGTCGAACGAAGAATTACCAGACTATCGACACTCGGGCGCCTCAAATATCTGGTGGCACGCGGGAAAATCAATGCCGAAGTCAAAGACCTACGTGTGCGAGTCGACAACGCGCGAATCGCGTTCAAGGTGAGCGCCTAGACTCGTAGTTGCTGAAGTCGTCCTCCTGACGCCCCTGAAGATTAGAAGCGACATTTCAACGACAGGGTTACTTTACGACCTCCGCAAGATGCAGACGCGTCTCGAATCGCGTGTTGAGGATATCTACGTGGGTCAGAAGGCTACACACAACATGTTGCGTACGATTCTGGTGGAGGTCGGTACCCATCTCTCCAGTCAGCTTGATACTCACCAGCTGAATGCAGGTTCAAGGACGTAGAGCCGGAGACACGTGTGTCGAGGAGGCAGACTGAGGCGGGGCGGATGTCCACGCTCCCATCATCCATGGCGTTTAGACTAATTGCTGTTGATCCACTGGTTCATATGGTAGCGTTTGAGCAGAGCGGAAATGACACGCTATCGACCTCGCCATCTTCGAATTGGAGTAGGAATATGATCCAGACAAACGTCTACTCGTCAACAACCACAAGAAATCCAACGTCGAAGTCGTCTTCTCGGCAGTGAGCAGCCAGTATGAGCGATGCTGCTTACTGCGATTCTACCGTAATGAAGTGCTTGATTTAAGTCGTTAGTTTAAAAAGTGCGATAAAACATGATGATAACCTACCCAACGACGAATTTGTCGCCAGGATGTCCAAAACGTTCATCAAGCCGAGCCTCGTCCATCCGGACTGGGATAGCGGATGTAGTCAGCTGAAGGTCGGATGGTCTAGTACGGCAGGGCCGGGCATGTTGGACGTGAAGCGTTCTCGTCGATATGAGATGGTCCAGCGTAAGGGCAGACGTTTCCTGGGGTCTGAAGGCGATTGCGGTGGACCAAGAAAGGTGTTATACGTTGACGACGACCATCTCGAGGAAGTTCGAAACCAAAGTTGAAGTGTGGCGTCCATTAGTGTAACGACCGTGATATCCCAGTAGTGAGGGCTCGCAGGGCGCGCTCAGTCACTGCGTTTAACACACTACCATAGCGCTGGCGCAACGAATTAGTCCGGGAATACATGCAGAAAGAACTAACATACCTAGTATGTAGTAGTAAAGTTCGGTACCTGAACGTACTGTATCCCGTACTTAAAGCCGAAGCCAACAAGATCCAGATCGTCGTCACGGGCGAAGAACTGTCCATCGAGAAACAATTCGAGGCAAAGTTTATCGTAGCAAGGCGCAGGACCTAATGAACCCGGGCAGCATTAAACGAGAAATTCGAAGCGAAGATTCACACGTTTTTCCTAGGAGGCCGGCAACCCCAACACACACTAGCCGTCGTAAAATGGCGTGTTCCAAGACAGGACAAGACATTGTTACTGGGGTCGTTTTGAACATGGGAGGAGGCGGCTTCGCCGCCTCGACTAATGGAATGAGATGAGCACAAGAATACACTGTAAAACAGAGCAGGACATACGGCATTTGATGGGCCGAATAAATCTGTGCTAGGGATGACAGGTCAGAAGTCGAGCATTAAAACAAAGCGAAACACACACCTTTTCGCCTGGACAAAAAGCCTGTCCGGCGAGAACAGGCACGCCTGTTCTACATTCACAACTCCGTTTCCGTGAAGACACCGACGGTTTCCTTGGTCTGAAAAGCCTGTAGTGGCGGTGGCAAAGCCACCGCGGTCCATCCATATGATAATGTAGCATGTTGAATCAGCTGAGTTCAACACCGCCGAAGGAGTAAAGCGTACAACGTCGCGGAGGTATTCGAAGCCAATCTGTCACCAAATGAGCCCAAAATAACGCGACAAAGTCATGAAAAACCGCACGTTTTACACCCAAGCCTGGCCGCCGAGGCAAACCACACTGCTCTGACTCTAAGATTCCGTTGTTAGCGCGTCCAGCTGGTAGAAAAATTGATTCTTTGTCAATCTGGAGGGGCTAACGCGTCACTGACGCGAAGAATCACATTTGAGGATCAAGGAGGTGACGGTAAGAAGTAAGCCGCATTTGGCTGCACCTGATCGACATGCTTCTCCCTCTTCCCAGCATGTCGCGACACGGCTCCTCCCCAATTCGACCCGTCTCCTGTCGAAATTCAGCTTGTTCTCACGTCTACTGGCGTGTATGGGTCCTGGATTGCTCTGCTGTTCCGGAGTCTTGCACACTCTGGCTTCGTCTTCGACGGGATGCCGTCATATACAGCAACGTCAGGAATCCTGTGCCGGTCCGAGCACAGAAAGAAGTATTAATGTGTGCATCAACAGTGTTCCTTTCCTGCCTCTTACCCTCATCATGCCCGCCCACGACATCTTCTCCACCGATAACCGCTCTACGACTCGGGATGTATCTGACGACGACGTCTCTGATGAAGATGCCGAATCCGACTACCAAAGTTGCGAGTCATACATTTCAGATGCAGATGAGGAGCGCACGGCAGAGAATCACCTGGACGTGGAGCTTGGGATTTTCCAGTTAGCTGATGGTAAATGGAAGCCCATTCAAGAAAGGTATGTCATCGCCATTTAAATCATGCCAATGGTATGAAACTTTCGCAATGATGCTTAGCGACGTGCAAGATCTTACCAAGGCAGCATGGATTTCGAAAAGTAAGCTTGATCAACAAATTGATGCAGTAGTGGACGTTCGAGAGAGGAGCCTGGATGCAGTGGCTGTACTTGCTGAGACTGTAGGTGGAATTGCAAGAGAGTGGCAGCATCAGATACTTTCACATCAGGAGAAGCATGGCTCGGTGAGTATATATCACATTGTCAGGTTGCTGCTGAATCAGAGGATGAGGAGGAATAGCCCACAGTCCGAAGCTTGGACAGCGCGTCCATGCGAGCATTCATCTCCCGGAAGTACGGGAGGGTAATCCTCGTGACTTCTGCAAGATCCTTCGAAGGTCTGTCTAGCGACCAATCAAACACAATCCTTCCCTCAAACAAACTGGAGGTCAAGGAGCAGTGGAACATTCCCTGACTGGGAAACTTCAGGTTATGGGAATCCCACCAGGTGGTATCGGTCCAAGCTCCTTTGCTGGACGTGAAGAGAATGAGCGCGGTCTGAAGTTCCCAGGTGGGGTTAGCCTTCTCCAAATCAGACTACATCATCGATTTCCGGGCCAACAAACATGGCAAACCTCGTCATATGCCTTGACATCGCGGAGAGTGTCGCGAAACTGGTCCCGGTGTTTGGAGCCGTGCTCGAGGGCGCGTGTGGATTCCTGCGGAAGACTATCAGTGCTGCAGAGGCAAGTAACCTTCCGAAGTATATGCTGACCACTAACTCTGCTCGTAATAGGTTGCGCGCGCAGCCCGCGACGAATGCAAAGCCCTCGCTGAGCATACAGTATGCATAACACTCGCGATAATCAACGAGATTGGGTCATGTTCCAATGAACCTGCTATTCCGACTGCAAGTCTCTTCGACCTATACGCGTAAGTCCCTGTTACTGGACTCCACGGGTATCTCTGATGTTAGTTATAGAACCATTGGGGAAGTTGAACGAAGAATTACCGGGCTATCGACACTTGGCCGCCTCAAATACTTGACGGCACGCGGGAAAATCAATGCCGAAGTCAAAGACCTACGTGTACGAGTCGACAACGCGCGAATCGCGTTCAAGGTGAGCGTCGTAGTTGCTGATCTAGTCCTACTAACACCCCTGAAGATTCGAAGCGACATTTCGACCACAGGGTTACTTTACGACCTCCGCAGGATGCAGACGCGTCTCGAATCGCGTGTCGATGAGCTCTGCGAGGGCCAAAAGGCGACACACCACATGTTGCAAACGATTTTGGTAGAGGTCGGTATCGATCTGTCTGGTCAGCTCGATACTCACACAGTCTTGATGCAGGTTCGAGGACGTAGCACCGGAGACGCGTATATCGAGATGGCAGACTGAGGAGGGAGTCAAGTTACGGGCTCTTGTTTTCTATAGGCTATTCGCCGTGGATCCATGGGTGTATATCATAAGAGTTTGAGCATGCAATACGTCAACATTTCGCCGTAGCCATGGGAAGAAGTTACAACAACGCGGGTCTCTGTCAGTGCGTGGGTTTAAGAGAAAGGAATACTGAAGAGGCAGAGATAAGATACCTGGGCGAGTCGAGTAGCCGAGCTCCTAATAACAGAGGGCTCATGCCCATACTACATGATGGGCAGGAGGCAAGAGACGCCGATCGTCCAAATGCGGCAACATGATGGTTAGAACTTAGCTCGCTTGTTTAGATTGTACAATATCTATATATATTTACGCTAAGTATCGATGCTTGTATGACGACTATGGAAAGTCTTAGCAGGATACCGTAGGCGGGAAGGCCAAGGATGAATTTTTTGTTTCGATCACTTGTGCTCGGGTCCTTCGCGTCACCTTCTGACAATGACATCTATCTATAATCAACTCTTTATTATTATACCACTAATCCCTCGTCGTCGTCGTCATCATCGCCGGCGTCACGTCCGCTCCATACCAACGACACCCATCTGGCTAGCCCAAGTCTTCGCGCCAGCAGTTATCAGCTTGTGGTGCCTGCCGCATGCGTAAGTATGTTGTTCGCAGTTGTTGCGCGCGCCGCCCCCGACATTTACAGCAGAGCCCGCTGTGATCTCAAGGACTTACCTATTGGAAGTGCCGGCCCTCAGCCCGCCTGTTCAAACTGCAGAGAATGGGGCCTTAAATGCGTATGGACACGCCTTGATCGACCTTCATGTCTTAATTCTGGTCATTTAAAGGGACGAATTTGCGCTGTAAAACTCCTTCGACACGGGCGACGCCTGCAACAGGTTGAGTGTGTTCCCGTGCACTAACACTTGCCTTATATATGGGCGATAGATGGCAAGGCCACCGACCGGCGACGGCCTCAACTCGCCCAATCTCGCATCTCCCCAACATCATCTTCCAGCTGAAACCCGACTTTTTCTCGTCTCCGTTTTGGAGATGGTTCAGTCTCCAACGTACGCACCCTTCTTTTGGAATCCCATCATTTGCCTGACAGTGACATTTATTACCAGGTCCTATCCTTGATTCCACTGAATGTGCTGCAAGATTCATTGCCCACTCCAAAGGCACCCATTCCCTTGGACACGAAGGCAGCGACGAGCGTGCGCTCGTTACTCTTGGTCGCGTGGCGTCTTTCGGCGTCGATGAACATGCCCCCCCAGGATCACGACGACCATAGCTTTGAGGGGCTCACATCAGCTGGCAGGAACACGTGCAGTGCATCTTCGGTTGAACCATGTCACGACCACCCAAATCCTCGAACGCTCATGCCGGACGCAAAGACAACATCGTTGCTATTCTGCGAGAGCTCGTCGACTATCATAGCATGATGCGGAAGCCCACCTGGGATGGTATACGAGTCCTCTTAAGTTACTTCTTGTCCCGCTTTTGAAAGGTTGGTCTGTTTTTCTGTCTCCGGGAAAAGTTTTTATTGATCGATCATCCAGGAGGGATAGACTTCAGCCCCTTGGATAGAGTGCATGCTGTCGCCTTCCCCTAATCCCTTACCCGCTGATTCGGACGACGAAGCGCTCATCCGCACGCATCTTCTGGTATGCCCACCTTCAAGAAGGAATATGTAACTGCCAGATTGCGCGGTGGACGTCTGATTCTGTAAGTCTGCCAATTAAATACACCTGTCCAATATTAACTTTCTGCCCCGCCAGAACGGAGGATGATCTTGAAGCATTCCGAGGCACTCTACCTCCCTACAACCCAACATCACCTCTATTCCCTCATCGGACTCGCCGCTCAGAGCAGTGCGAGCGCTGGCGCCCCCATCTACCAACGGCACTACACTTGCAAGAAGCAGCTCAGGCCCCGCCCAACCTCCACAACATACCCACGCTCATCGCATATCATCAAGGAACACGTTCCCTGAAGGAGGGGATTGTCATTATTATCGCCCACGGGATAGGTGTTACTATTTTCACAAGCTGTAGAATGTGAGAAGGTTGTTGCTCGCGATTTTGAAGTAGGAGGTGGAGGTCGTGGAGGGTTGGGTTATACTTAGGCTGCCGACTTCGGCGCTCACGGGATGGAGACAGTGGAAGAGGATGCGCCCGAGGATTGGGCCGAGGATGAAGCTGCTGTGGTGAATTGAGACGGTCAGCCAGCCAGAAGCGGAAGTTCAAATCCAGTTTTATTCCGATTCTATTCCATAGGAATTAAACCGCCTTATATTGGACTTCCTGACGCTATCGGTGGCACCTCTGAGATCTCTGCTGGTCGAGGATGATGCTTATGGGCAGCCTTTCGCGCCTGTCTTGTACAATGTCTATCTATCAGGAACATATCAAGGCTATCTTTTCGTCAACCAACGCGCTGATGCATACTGAACCTGGGTCCCACGTCGCACTTCCGCATCGGTGAATTCACTGAATAGTAGCTCTTCAGCGCCCCTCTGGATAACCGGCTCAAAGATGCCAATCCCTAACTTTGCTGCACCTCCCCGGAGAGGATGACAGGATAATCTCATTCTTTCGGTGACACCGACCTTTGAGGTTTTTGGATGGTCTTCTCTTCAGACTGCTCCCTCCAATTTTGGTCTCCTAATCGACCTTGGAACTGTGTCGGACTCCGAGTCCTCTCTAAGCCAAGATTTTTGGGCGGAGGAAAAAGCATCTTTAACAGGATGCTTCCCATAGAAAGTGTTCCACGTTCGCCCTTCGTCATCCTTGCCCTGCGAGGACAGTCTTTCTGTACGGTGCCATGACGATTGACGATGGGTTCAAAACCGAAAAACCGTCAACTAGTACTCCTCCACCCCATAATTCTGCGAGTTCCTTTATCGCTGCTTGTTGTTCTTATCTCTCTCACTCAACAATTAAACCTCTCCGACTTTGGCGCACTCACCGCGCATCATCTCCCTACCCGGCTACCTTGCTATCCCCATATTTGGACTGTCTACTGGCACCCTTATACTACCCCCGTCGCCATCATATTTCCGACGCTTCCAGCGGCGTTTCCAGGAAGCTTTGGACTCGGGAACAGAGGAGTTATAAACGAAGGACGTACACGGCTCTGCGGTGGACGTGCAAGGAGGGCGTGTCGAGACGAGTTGTACATTTCCGCGTACCGTCTCTGTGCATTGTGTTGACTGTGGGACAGATTGTCGTTGCAATATCTCGTGGTCGGACGGTGGTACAGTTCAAGTCAGTCGTCCGCGTTCTCGCTGATATCGTCGTCCACATTCTCGCTGATATCGTCGTCCACATTCTCGCTGGTATCGTCGTCTGTGCTGTTCCAGATATCGTCGTCCGCTGTCCCAGCTAACATTGTTCGCAGCATCCGGTCGTATATTGTGGTTGTCGTGCAGTGACTGGTCGCCAGGTATTGGATGGAATACGTCCAGCGCGCTATAATCATACCCGCGTGTTTTGGGTGGTCGCACTTTGGGGTTGAAGATCTTGGAAATGAGCTCGTTTCGGCTAGTGCACTTGAAGAATTTATCTTTCACACCTTGTAGTTCTGTCCCCGAGGATCGTTATACTCGGATGTGGCCATCCCACACGCAATGATACGACTGTGCATCCTCATCGACTCCATCGTAGCATCAAGGATTGGCCCACCGACGTTATCCCAGTACCTGTTGTTGTAATTAGCACAGCATTAGTAGTATGAGCTCGACCATTACAGGAAGACTACTGTAGTGTTACGACCCCATGTTCACATAACGCGTAACATGGGGTCGTGAACTGAACTAATTTAACTCCCGTAACGTGTAACACGTCAAATTTTCTGCTTCGGGACCCTCAAAAAGGAAATGTTGCGCGCGGCGGCTGACGCCGCCGCTCCTTATAAGGAAACCAGACCCTGAATGAACTAACATCTTGTTAGTTCACACGCATAACGCGTAACACCCCGTGAACATGGGGTCGAAAGACTACAGTAGAAACATCTGGAAGGACATTCCTTTGTCATTCTAAAGATTCAGTACAGAGTTACTTAGTAGGTGCCCAGGACTGATTGCGAAGCAATGGACACCCTATTAGTATGGCCGGGAACTATGGATGGTTTGGCCGGGTGCGCCGTGCCTGACCAAGACATCCTAATAACGAGGTAATTTGCATACAGGACGAGTACTAGACAAAAATACAGATGGGATGAAGTGAGAATACCCCGAACATATACTGTAAGCCCCGAAGGTGACGCGAAGGACCCGAGCACAAGTGATCGAAACACAAAATTCATCCTTGGCCTTCCCGCCTACGGTAAGCAGGATGCAGGACGTGTATCAACAGGCTTTGTTTATGACTGTTGGTCCCGATCGCTCTTGATAGTCGACCACCATCATGGCACGACCGGCCAATAAGCGACGGAAAATTGCGGCGGCCAACAAGGAAAATAAGGCGCCCCGTGTTTCTCGAGGTGGCCGGAAGACTCTCAACGCGCGCTGCCTTACCGCGGCGAATTTTACTGACCTGCCTTTTGACGTCCTATTGGAGGTGCGCTATATCTGCGTTTTTCGCGTTTTCTTTGCTCAAGGACGCCTAGATTGCTGCCTGGCTTATTCCACTTGACCTGCTGTATCTTTGTCGCGTAAATCATGCGCTACGAAACGTCTTCATGACAAAGGCGTCGCGCGGGCATGGAAACAGACCAGGGCTAACGCGAATAACCTGCCAGAGCCTTTCGCCGAGATCAGCGAACCTGCGTGGGCGAATCTGGTCTACGTCCGAGTATGCAATGTAAGCCGCCGTCATGCCCCCGTTATTGCCATTGACTAATGCCATCATCTCAGTTTTGTTGGAAGAAGAAGGTCATGGAACCAGACTTCAGGCTTCGCTGCAGAATCTGTGCAAAGTGTTCGGAAACTCAGTCTGTATCTCGTTTTCCGCCTCTGTGTCTTCGCTTATGCTCGTTCAGCCTCCTTGCTCTGCAGGAATTCTTGGACGTCATGCCCGTCGCCGACCGACCCGACATTGAAATGATTTTTAAACTGATTCCTTCAAACAAATTGGGTTCGTGGTTTGCTTTTGCAGTTATTTGCTATCTTTGACCTCGCATCAGTGTATCAAAGGCAGAAAGTTCACGACACCTATGTTCGCCTGACCGATTACGAAGACATAGAGAATGAAATCCGTCAGCTTCCAAATGGATTGACTGACGCGTTTCGCAAGGAAAAGCTACGATCCCGGAAAAGAGTGATCCAGGTTTGTACTTTCCTCCAAGTCGAGTGTTATCTGAACGGGGCTCTACAGCATGCGCGACTGTGCGAAGACTGGCTGGATGAGCGTACGTCTGCCCGAGAGGCAGAATTGAAAGCCGCTGGAAAGCAGCGGCGACAGGCGTCAGTCATTTTAACTAAATAGTGAATCTCGCCTCACGACAGTGTTGTACAGAATCTTGGATCGACTGTCCTCCATGGGATACGAAAACGAAGTAAAGTACATGATCGCCGCGGACACTGACGGGTTCGAATACTGCGAGTTCAGGTTTACATATAAGAGCTTTCTGCAACTTCCTCAAGTTAAACAAAACAGTGTCCTCACTGACCGTGGTATGCCAATATCTTTATCGTTCGCCATATGTTCACCGGGGTTCATAGTGTGGCGCAATATCGAAGCTGGGGTTCTCGAATTCATGGTCGGTGTGCGCACGAGGTACCTGGAGCATGAGCACACACTCTTGTTACGATTACGAACAGCGAAGGCCGTCTCTGTATTTCGCTCCTTCAAGGAGGCCCTTCCCCCGCATACTCTTTTCCCTTACATCCCCGACTTTCTCGCATTGGACATCGTGCATGATCTGATTCATCGACCAGATCATACTGCCTTGACTGAAGAAGATTTTGCAGAAGTCTGTTCTGAGATGGACGTCTTGGCCAACAACTGGCGTTACTCCGTACACCGCCAGCTTTCCGAAGCAGTTGGTCTAAATTTCGCTGAATCGCACCCTGACATCGATACCTTGTCGACTGATCTCAAATTAGCCGCGACTGGGATAATCTGCTCTTCCTGCACACGTTTCCCGATCGACTTTTCTCCGTCCGCAGTGGAAGAATTCATGAGCGCCACAACGCTGGAAGTCAGACCACTATTCTACCCCGGGTTGCTGACGCATAGGTGTGCCGTCAGTACGATGCTGTTTCCCGGTTTCTATCCGGACTGGTACTTTCTCGATGGATCCAGTGCGAAGAACTGGTTTTCGCTCTTCCGGTCACAGTGGCGGCCGGGCCCGTACGTTAAGCACCCTGTCGTGGCTAGGTTGGCGCAAAAAGTCGTTACAATGACGGGCCTAGACGCGTCGAGCGCGACCGTGAACGATATGGACGGGTGTGGGTTATGTTTGAGTGCCGGTCTTGTCGAGAGAGCGCTCGGCGTGTTCTTTTCAGTTGGCGCGAAATTGTAGGTCCCTGTCACTCCTCGTATTTGTCCCGGGCTCATGTCGCGATAGATGCAACACGCCATGGTTGAACACATCGTTGGTAGCGCAGACTTCGAGCAGCGCGTCTCTCCCGTGCGCACTAGCGAGCTACCTGAGGGATGGGATATCACCGAAACGACCTACGAGGAGATCTTGTACGAGTGCTTGCATTGTCGCGATACACTAGAAGAAGAAGTCGGGGTATCGAGCACGAGAAAATGATGAAGCATCTCCTGGACAAGTAAGCTCCTCGCAGTCCCGGCGATCTTCACTACGTTCTGACACCTCGTTTTTCAGACACCAGTTGCAGAACCCACGGGAGAACACGGATTACGAAAGTCTCCTGGGTAGTTCGACCCAAGAGCGGCCGCGCTGCGTTCAGATGACACTGAAGAAGCGCGCTCAGATAGCCCAAACAGAGGCTTAGAGACTTTTTATATATTGAAATGATTCATGACAGACTCGGAATGGACGATTATCCCTGGATTGTAGGATACTTGCTACTGCTGCTGCTACGGATATGCTTCTGCTTAATACGACGACCTGCTTAGATAGACTTACTCCAATGCTGCTTCTAGACATCGAGATTAATACCTACTTACATGTGACAGAGCCACGTACATACCTATAATACGTGAATTAGCAATACAAACAGATGCTTTATAGTGTACGCAGGAGATGCATATGCAGGTTTCAAGTGAAGCCTTGCAAGGACCGGAGGGACCCATAAAGTACCACAACCATCGGTCCGACATCCGACCCGGCCCTCAAGCACATAGTTTTTACGCGATTTTTCGTCCTCTTTGTCTGCCTCTTCCCACCAATCCAGCGTCCACATAAAAAAACAATCCACCTTTACTTTTTCACCTGCCTGATATCCACGTCCTCCTCTTCCCATGTTATTCACTCAGCGCCCGACGTATAAATATCCCACCGGGCGCAGAGTTGCTAAGATTGGGGACATCGATACTTTTACTTGTAGGCATTTATTTCGGCCGCTTCGCGTTTTTTTGTAGGTGCGTTGGGACCTTACGAGGTGCCTTACAGTATTACTATTTGGTGTTTGCTTGGATTTTGGAAATGAGAACGATTTGGTTGTGTTAAATTTGTTTGGGCGTCTTGCTCTGAGTGCTTCCGATGCTTCTTCAGGGATGGACGGCTGCGCATCTCTCTTTCCTACCACCACCATGCGCGTCCCTCTCAACGGCTTGCCCCTCTGCCTGTTGGCGCGGCTCAGTCGACACGACAGCGCGCGACTGGAACGCCGGAGGCATCCGTGGCGCGCTCTTATCAACGTCGGACACGCGACACCTAGCGCCTTATCGACCGGTACGCTGCTGCGCATGCACTTTCCTCCTGCCAATGCCATATCCTTTGCTCATATACGCCTCGCCGGCAGGTTATGCGATGGATGACGCGTAGATAGGACTATCTAGCCGCTGTCGACTGTGTGGTAGCCAGCCAATCGACCCCTCTCGCGATCTGTGTTTGGTACGCATATATGCGTGTCATTCCCTTATACCCATGCTTTGTAGCCCTCCAGAATTCTCTTGTGGACGCTCTCGTGCTACATAAGCGCCTACGGTCTGTCTACGACGACTACGCATCAGCATGGACGCGCTACCTCTAGACGCCACCCACCCGACGCAGGTATCCCGAATCTCTGTTCCGTCGTGTCATGCTTAATGAGCGCATATAGCTCCCTTAGACACTAGCGCAATTGAGTCTATGTACTGCATTGTGATTTGACCAAACACGGTAATGTGGTTCCGCGTCATGCCCTCTGTTCGTTGTGTACATGTAACATGCGCCTTGAAGTTCATTGATTCATGAAGCGGACGGCGTCGCCGTGAACACCGTCAGTCAACGCTCCATCATCCTTCCACTGCTTTGAACGTTTCATCGTGTTGTATATAAAGAGGCAGACAGTCAGCAAATCGAATTGAACCACCATGTCGCCGACTTTCGAGGACTATGGATACACCGTAGCCGACATTCAGTCTCTCATGTCCAGCAACCTACATGCAACGATTCTCTTCGCGTTCTGCCATGGCATTCACACCTGCATCTTTTTCATTGTGTTGTATTATCAAAGTGGGTGCCTTCAATCATCCTTGCCCATTTCTTCTTCTCAGAGAGTCCAACTTCTTGTGTAGCTGGCCAGTGAGAGCAGCCGCCTCAATTGGAAACAGATTACCCTCTTCGGTGTCATCACTTCTTATGGTGTGCCAATACCGTCATTTTGGGATGGACTGGAAAGTCGTTGACCAACTCTTCATTGACCATGGGACATCGCTGGAGACGGAGTTCACCTTTTACCTCCAACGTGGCAGTGATGCATCATGGGAGCTTGCCGTAACCCTACTTCGTGTTCTTAGCGTCCTCGTCGCAGACGTAATCGTGGTGTGTACTACATTCGCTGGTGTTCAAGTAACTCTGAACCGCTGACCTGAGCTTGGATTAGATTTGGCGCTGCTGGGTATTGTACGGCGGAAATATAAAAGCTACTGTAGTGTTACGACCCCATGTTCACATAACGCGTAACATGGGGTCGTGAACTGAACTAATTTAACTCCCGTAACGTGTAACACGTCAAATTTTCTGCTTCGGGACCCTCAAAAAGGAAATGTTGCGCGCGGCGGCTGACGCCGCCGCTCCTTATAAGGAAACCAGACCCTGAATGAACTAACATCTTGTTAGTTCACACGCATAACGCGTAACACCCCGTGAACATGGGGTCGAAAGACTACAGTATTGTTGTACCCAGCCTTTGCGTGATCACTGAGACAAGTAAGTACACTCCCTCCACAGGCTTGTCAATGATCTTGATATTTCCGTCTAGTCAGTGGCTGCATCGCAATTGTCTCCATCGTTGCCGATGGCAGCTTCAATAGCGCTACGCGAACAAACTGGCTGCTGGTCTATTACCTGATGACCGTGGCGACAAACAGCATATGCACCATCCTCATTCTCGTCCGCATCGTGCGTGTCAGCGGCATCGGGGCGAGCCTCAGAACCTACCGCGGTATCATCGAGATCCTCGTCGAATCAGCTGCCATGTACGCCATCATCTACATAGCGCTCCTCATCGCATACGCATACCAGTTTTACACTGGCGCAAGAATCAGTACCGCCTACCCCTACCCTGCGTTCATGTCCTACAGCATCACAGTGAGTGTCTCGGCTTCAAGTTGTACTACTGACCTTCCACTGGCAGGGCATTGTACCGACCCTCATCATCGCTCGTGTCATGGCCGGGAAATCGCGTCCCGACGACTCATGGACGCGCCATCCCTCCCGCACATGCGGAGCAATGTGCTCTCAATCACGGAGTCTTTGCAATTTGCTAGTGCGGCGCACCAAAGCACGCAGACGACGACCACGAACACCGTCCCGGGCGTGACACCGATCTCGAGGCTCAAGAGGAACATGGAGGATACGGAGATGTACGTGACGCCAACGCGCTTATAGTTGTTCGACGCCACACTTTGTAGAGTGACCGGAAACGGAGCATTCGTTTACAAATGACGTTAGCAATGTGACATTGCATAATAACATCTTCTCTACTCTTAACCACCATTACTGTCCTCGCGACTCATCCTCGCCAACAGTACACTATAAAGCATCTGTTTGTATTGCTAATTCACGTATTATAGGTATGTACGAGGTAATATTACATGTAAGTAGGTATTAATCTCGATGTCTAGAAGCAGCATTAGAGTAAGTCTATCTAAGCAGGTCGTCGTATTAAGCAGAAGCATGACCGTAGCAGCAGCAGTAGCAAGTATCCTACAATCCAGGGATAATCGTCCATTCCGAGTCCGTCATGAATTATTTTACTTAATATATAAAAAGTCTCTAAGCCTCTGTTTGGGCTATCTGAGCGCGCTTCTTCAGTGTTATCTGAACGCAGCGCGGACGCTCTTGGGTCGGACTACCCAGAAGACTTTCGTAATCCATGTTCTCCCGTGGGTTCTGCAACTGGTGTCTGAAGAACGCGGTGTCAGACGGAACGTCGCGAGGACCGACGGCAAATACTTACTTGTCTAGAAGGTGCTTCATCATTTTCTCGTGCTCGATACCCCCGACTTCTTCTTCTAGTGTATCGCGACAATGCAAGCACTCGTACAAAATCTCCTCGTAGGTCATTTCGGTGACATCCCATCCTTCAGGTAGCTCGCTAGTGCGCACGGGAGAGACGCGCTGCTCGAAGTCTGCGCTACCAACGATGTGTTCAACCATGGCGTGTTGCATCTATCGCGACATGAGCCCGGGAAAAATACGAGGAGTGATAGGGACCTACAATTTCGCGCCAACTGAAAAGAACACGTCGAGCGCTCTCTCGACAAGACGTGCACTCAAACATAACCCCACACCCGTCCATATCGTTCACGGTCGCGCTCGACGCGTCTAGGCCCGTCATTGTAACGACTTTTTGCGCCAACCTAGCCACGACAGGGTGCTTAGCGTACGGGCCCGGTCTCCACTGTGACCGGAAGAGCGAAAGCAAGTTCTTGACGCTGGATCCATCGAGAAAGTACCAGTCCGGATAGAAACCGGGAAACAGCATCGTACTGACGGCACACCTATGCGTCAGCACCTCGGGATAGAATAGTGGTCTGACTTCCAGCGTTGTGGCGCTCATGAATTTTTCCACTGCGGACGGAGAAAAGTCGATCGGGAAACGTGTGCAGGATGAGCAGATTATCCCAGTCGCGGCTAATTTGAGATCAGTCGACAAGGTATCGATGTCAGGGTGCGATTCAGCGAAATTCAGACCAACTGCTTCGGCAAGCTGGCGGTGTACGGAGTAACGCCAGTTGTCGGCAAAGCTGTCCATCTCAGAACAGACTTCTGTAAAATCCTCTTCGGTCAAAGCAGTATGATCTGGTCGATGAATCAGATCATGCACGACGTCCAATGCGAGAAAGTCGGGGATGTAAGGGAAAAGAGTATGCGGGGGAAGGGCTTCCTTGAAGGAGCGAAATACAGAGACGGCCTTCACTGTTCGTGATCGTAACAAGAGTGTGTGCTCATGCTCCAGGTACCTCGTGCGCACACCGACCATGAATTCGAGAATCCCAGCTTCGATATTGCGCCACACTATGAACCCCGGTGAACATATGGCGAACGATAAAGATATTGGCATACCACGGTCAGTGAGGACACTGTTTTGTTTAACTTGAGGAAGTTGCATAAAGTTCTTATAGGAAAACCTGAACTCGCAGTATTCGAACCCGTCAGTGTCCGCGGCGATCATGTACTTTACTTCGTTTTCGTATCCCATGGAGGACAGTCGATCCAAGATTCTGTACAACACTGTCGTGAGGCGAGATTCAGCATTTGGTTAGAATGACTGACGCCTTTCGCCGCTGCTTTCCAGCGGCTTTCAATTCTGCCTCTCGGGCAGACGTACGCTCATCCAGCCAGTCTTCGCACAGTTGCGCATGCTGTAGAGCCCCGTTCAGATAACACTCGACTTGGAGGAAAGTACAAACCTGGATCACTCTTTTCCGGGATCGTAGCTTTTCCTTGCGAAACGCGTCAGTCAATCCATTTGGAAGCTGACGGATTTCATTCTCTATGTCTTCGTAATCGGTCAGGCGAACATAGGTGTCGTGAACTTTCTGCCTTTGATACGCTGATGCGAGGTCAAAGATAGCAAATAACTGCAAAAGCAAACCACGAACCCAATTTGTTTGAAGGAATCAGTTTAAAAATCATTTCAATGTCGGGTCGGTCGGCGACGGGCATGACGTCCAAGAATTCCTTCAGAGCAAGGAGGCTGAACGAGCATAAGCGAAGACACAGAGGCGGAAAAGCGAGATACAGACTGAGTTTCCGAACACTTTGCACAGATTCTGCAGCGAAGCCTGAAGTCTGGTTCCATGACCTTCTTCTTCCAACAAAACTGAGATGACATTAGTCAATAGCAATAACGGGGGCATGACGGCGGCTTACATTGCATACTCGGACGTAGACCAGACTCGCCCACGCAGGTTCGCTGATCTCGGCGAAAGGCTCTGGCAGGGTATTCGCGTTTGCCCTGGCCTGTTTCCATGCCCCGCGCGACGCCTTTGTCATGAAGACGTTTCGTAGCGCATGATTTACGCGACAAAGATACAGCAGGTCAAGTGGAATAAGCCAGGCAGCAATCTAGGCGTCCTTGAGCAAAGAAAACGCGAAAAACGCAGATATGGCGCACCTCCAGTAGTACGTCAAAAGGCAGGTCAGTAAAATTCGCGGCGGTAAGGCAGCGCGCGTTGCGAGTCTTCCGGCCACCTCGAGAAACACGGGGCGCCTTATTTTCCTTGTTGGCCGCCGCGATTTTCCGTCGCTTATTGGCCGGTCGTGCCATGATGGTGGTCGACTCTCAAGAGCGATCGGGACCAACAGTCATAAACATCTAAACACCGAGTACCGCGAGGTGTAGAGTATGCCTACGGGAGACTAAACAAAGCCTGTTGATACACGTTAGATGCATTGTGCGAGCCCTTTACTACCGCCATGGCGGCCCAACCCTACGCCGTCCTTCTGGCCTGCGAACACACATTTCACTGCATTGTTGGCGGAGAAACATTTCTCGACGCCGTCTTGAAAGCACACGCCGCTTCCCAATGTCCTTGTACATTGGGGGTTTGTGATCGCGCCTGGACTTGAGCACTCGACGTCCTGCCCGAAAATTACATGAACGGAGGTCGATTCCTATGAACCAGACGTGTTCTGCTTTGGTTCATGGAACCGCTAGGTGAGTACTTGGTGTCTTTGTGGCTCATCAATTTTAGATTACTTAGTACGGTCGCGTGAATCCAAACTGTGCAATCAGCCCGACTCGCTTCACTCGCCAAAGTCGCCTTCCTTTACATTTACCAGGCGGGAGGCATTTGTTACCGTGCAGCTCTGTGGTACCGACCACAGCATACCCGCAGATGCCTCCCACTCGTCTCGTGACGTTGTCTGGATTGCCTTGAAGACGTCTGCCATTGAAGACTCGGATCGTATGGGCGCGCCCTCGTCCCTCATCCGTCGTTTCGCAAAACGTGTTTCTCGAGGATGGACTTGCTCTATCAATCGGCACCGCTCGCGCATTCCGATACCCTTAGGAACCTATTTGGCGCCACACATATAGTTATGGTCTTCTCCAAACGCTCCGGATAGTACAGGACTGTTGGGATTGCTGCTCGACTTGAAGGTTCCACTTGAGGCGTTCAAGGAAGAGCTAAAGCTATCACAAGCAGTCTGTAGGGAAGGTTTGAGTTCCTCGCCATTAGCGAAATCAGTCGGAGCGACTTGACAAAACGGAAGGAATATCCAGCCAAACTTGCAGTTAACTCCTCGCAACTGCTCACGTTAACACACGCCTGGGCAGGATGAAATTTCAATACTCCTTACTGTAACACTGCCCAACACATCAGAAGCATGAAGAGCAATGTGTTTTTACATTAACGAAACAGTCCTTGAGATATACAAAACGAGCGGAAAGTTCAATACATCATAAACTAGATTATAGTCCAAGGGTATGTATATCAAGTCGCAAAAAAAATCGAAAACAACAGTCCATCACAAACCCTCCTCACTAATCATGACTCGTCACACTCCAATCTGCCAACGCAACACTAGGCGGCGTCACCAAATTCACACCGTCCCACTGCGGGTTGAACAACACCTGGATATTCAGGCTCCCCGCCGCCAGCTGGATCATAAGCGTCGTAATGCCCGGGTTGGCCTGGTCAATGCTCGTGCCCGTGCTCAGCTCGGAAGAGAAAGTGGCACCGCTCGGCGATAAAATGTGCACCTCAAGCTTCTTGCCGTCCCGCTCGAGCGTCGCGGTCGTTCCATCGGTGGAGACAGTCGCGTTCGTATGCATCTGCCACTGCACGGTCTGGTCCGAGTTAACCTCGTCTTGAATGAGAACCTGCCGGCGGTTGTTGATAGTTCGTAAACCACGCTTGACGCTTGTACTGGGAGACTATCAGAAAACAGAAAACGAATAAAGCAAAAGAACGTACACATTATAGGCGCTCGTCATGTCCGTAACCCAGAAGGCGGAACCTTCCCAATCCATAACCGTGCTCGAGCCCTGCTTCGTGCCACTGGTACCACTCGCCGTAATTTCCGGCTTGGCGCCAACGTTCTGGTTCGCGCCACCAATTAGCAAGGTATTCTGACCCTCTGTACCCTTCCTGTAGTACGTCCACCGTGTCGCATCCTGCGCCTCCGAGGAGAAATAATCCGTGCTCAAATAGTCGCCATTTCCAAACTCGCCCGCCCACCGCGTGCCCATGGCATCGAGTACAAAGTCACCGACATCGAGATCATTGTGCGTCTGGTGACCCTGGTTCTCGCCTGCCTTCATCGCAACGTACAAAGCGTTCTGGTCGGTCCACGACGACCGCATAGCGACCCACTGGTCGAGGGCATCGTCAAAGAAGCCATCGACATCCTTGTTCTCCCAATAAGCACCGCTCAAGCCAGGGTTATACCAGAACATCGCCCATGGCTCGGCCGCGTCCCAGCGATCTCTCTGGAAGAGAGCGTACTCTGGGATCTTGTAGTACTCGGCGTAGAACATGATGGAGTTAGCGGTGGAGGAGAACTTGTTGGGGCCAGAGTCACCAAACTCGAACATGCTGGTAGCACCGTAAACGTGCATGTGGAACTCGCCCGTCTTCTGGAAGTCGGGGTTCACAGTCATGAGTTCGTAATCGGAGCCGGTCGCGGTGAGGAGGGCGCTTGCCATCTCGGCGTGGCCGGTTGTACCGAAGTACCAGTAGTTGGGGGTCTCCTTCCAAGTGCCGTCCGTGCTGACTGCCTGCGCGCAATTCTGTTTGGCATTATCGATGGTCTGGCCTAGAAGGGCAGCAGCGTGGCCAACAGTGTCTTCGTCGACAATGGCAAGCGAGGCGACGGTGAGGCCAGCGTTGCAAACGCAGTTCCAGTTGCCTTCGGTGTTGGTGCGCCACCAGCCGAACGACGCACCGCCGTAAGCTTGGACACCATAGGCGAGGGCGTTGGTGTTAATAGCATCGCGGATGGCTGACTTTTGGTCGTCCGTCCAGATGTCGTGGAGCCAATCATAGGCGATACCAAAAGCAGACGCCATCTCAGCGGTATCCAAGAAATGTTGGCTGTTCCATTTGTCATCCGTAGGGAATGTCGTGCCTTGGGAAGTACCGGCAGCGTTCTGCGATGAATTATGAGAATTGACAGCGAAAGAGAAGACAAAACCGCACCTGTAGTTCGAGCCAAACCCGGTCGACGTATGAAGTGTCTTGCGTCATGCGGTAAGCGTAACTAAGCGCCTTGACTCTCTGCTTGACCTCGCGAGAAATGTCCAAAATACCGGACGCTCCGTCCATGTAGTACGCCTTGGCGTCCTCTCCGAGGAGGTCATGGCATAGGACATGATGGTGTTATTCCAACTCGACATATACGTATCCTTCTGGATCATATCGGGGAGCGCATCCCACTTGTATTTGGGGGCAATGAGCCTGGGCGATCAGGGCGGAAGGAGGTAGGTGAAGGGTTCGAGGCGGTGAAAGAGTCGGACGGCCATGCTAGGGCGCTCAAGACGGTGGGCTCAACAAACGCCGCTGCGTTCGTGGTGCTGGGGTAGATGGGGATGCTGAATTCGGTGTTGGTCGACGTGGGGAAGAGTCCGATGGCATCTTTCACGGAAGCGACCTCTGACGGGTTACTACTCCCGGTGGAGCCGCCGCTACTCGATGATGACGATGAGCTCGAGTTGTCCTTGTTCGCCGCCCGCGAGCCGAGTACACCGCCTAGAACGGCACCGACGATGACTAGAACTGCGACGGGAATACCGAACTTGATCCAGTTGCTCGTCTTTCTAGGCTTGGCGCCGCTGTTAATGAAGCCCTCGCCGGCCTCGTCGCCGTGCACGGCGTTGTAGTTGACCATTGCGGTCGAGAGTCGTTAAAAAGAGAAGGGAAAAGAGGTGGCGAGTGGAATGAGGGCAAAGGGGAGAAAACGCCGCGGGCGCTTTGTTTTATGGTGGTCGTTGCTGATGAAACAGGTTACTAAAAGCGATCTGTCTTACCGCCGTGGGAAAGTTTGGTATCCCCGGCGTCCCCGCAACTAAAGTATCCTCTGGAGCTCGCGAATCAGCATACATGGACGACGACGATCCATCATCAATGCACGAACGACCGCGACGATCTGCAGCGCAGTACCGCGTACCTGTACGCGACGCGCCCCCGCAGGAGTTCCAAGCCAACGGAACCAGTTCGGAACCCCGCCTAAAAATAGGCTTACGATTTCCCTACCACAACGTTACTCTGGGCGAGACGAGTCTAGATATAGTCGATTGCGGTAGGTACGTCGGTGGCGATGTCCGGCTGGGCGTCACGTCGGGCTGTGTGCCAAGTATCAGGATGCAAGACAAGATTAACATTTTCCTTGCTACACATACCATGCCGTGCCATCGGATAATGCATGAATAGTCCTTCTGCTCAAGGGTCATCCTCATCCAAGATGCGAGGAGCGCGTATCAGAATGTCCAGGATCATAGACAACGCAGCATCTTTAGAGGCCGGTGTCAGAAAATACGTCCGACGTTTACTCCGCAGAAAATAAAACTCCATAGGAGCCAGTGATGCATCGCGGCAGCCAGACCGCGCCACCATGAAGTAAATTTGGTAGACATGGCTAGCAGACCTCCGCCTTGGCTTAAAACCTATCTATTATGCGTATGGTCATGCGGAGAGCATTAAATACTTGTAATCGCACGTACCAAATTTGACCTCTTGCGTGGCTTGGGCAAGGCTGACTGTGGTCCACTCCAGTAATCGAAGAACGGAAACGCGGGGATGACGAAGAAGTCACGGTGGACTGCACATGGATAATATTAATCATCAGCCACGCCACCGATGAGACTGAGAAAACGTACCAATCAAAAGCCTAGATATGCGCAAAGTGGCGAAAGACACGACCATTCCTTGCATGTTAGAAACACATGTTGACAACGCATACTCGCCGGCCTGACCCCACATATTACACTAACTATTTCATCAGGAAGACTCTGCGCAAAAGCGTTCCAGGACACATACCCCAAGAAGAGAAAAGTGTTTAAGGGAGCTATATGCGCTCTTTAAGCGTGACACGACGGGATAGAGATTCAAGATAGCTGCGTGTTGTAACGTCGGGTGGGTTATAGACAATGTGGCAAGACCAACCGACTACCGCGTCCAGGCTGATGCGTGCGTAGGCGCCTATGTAGCACGAGCGCGTCCACAAGAGAATTCTAGAGAGTATATAAGGGAATGAGAGGAAATGACACGCATATATGCGTACCGCGAGAGGGGTCGATTGGCTAGCTCCCACACGGCTAGATAGTCTTATCTACGCGTCATCCATCGTACAACCTGCGCATATGAGCAAACGATATGGCGGGAAGGAAAGTGCATGCGCAGCAGCGCACCGGTCGATAAGGCGCTAGGTGTCGCGCAGCGTACCAGCCGATACGGCGCTAGGTGTCGCGTGTTCGACGTTGATAAGAGGGGCCTCCGGCGTTCCAGTCGCGCGCTGTCGTGTCATCCGCACCAACAGGCAGAGGGGCAAGCGGAACAGAGAGTCAGACGTTGAGAGGGACGCGCATCGTGGTGGTAGAAAAGAAAGATGCGCAGCGTCGCATCCGTCCATCCCTGAAGAATCATCGAAAGCCGATGGCGCACTCAGAGCAACACAATTTAACACAACCAAACCATTCTCATTAAAATACACACTACCCAAAACCCAAGCAAACACCAAATACTGTAAGGCACCTCGTAAGGTCCCAACGCATCTACAAAACAAACGCGAAGCGGCCGAAATAAATGCCTACAAGTAAGTTTTTAATCGATGTCCCCAATCTTAGCAACTCTGCGCCCGGTGGGATATTATACGTCGGGCGCTGAGTGAATAACATGGGAAGAGATGGACGTGGATATCAGGCAGGTGAAAAAGTAAGGGTGGATTGTTTTTTATGTGATTCTGAACGCTGGATTGGTGGGAGGAGGCAGACAAAGCGGACGAAAAATCGCGTAAAAACAGAGAGCTTGAGGGCCGGGTCGGATGTCGGACCGATGGTCGTGGTACTTTATGGGTCCCTCCTTGCAAAGATGAATACACCTACATCTCCTGCGTACACTATAAAGCATCTGTTTGTATTGCTAATTCACGTATTATAGGTATGTACGTGGCTCTGTTACATGTAAGTAGGTATTCATCTCCATGTCACTAAGCAGCATTGGAGTAGGTTGTCGTATTAAGCAGAAGCATGTCCGTAGCACCAGCAGTAGCAAGTATCCTACAATCCAGCCTGATCAACGTCCATTCCGACTCCCGAGTCCGTCATTATTCATTGTGTTTACTACTACGCATCTAGCTCTGCGATCTGCGTGCGCTTCTTCAGCGTCATCGTAACGCAGCGCGGACGCTCCTGGGTCGGACTACCCAGAAGACTTTCGTAATCCGTGTTCTCCCGTGGGTTCTGCACCTGGTGTCTGAAGAACGCGGTGTCAGAACGTAGTGAAGATCGCCGCGGCTACGAAGAGCTTACTTGTCCAGGAGATGCTGCATCATTTTCTCGTGCTCCATACCCCTGACGTCGTCTTCTTGTGGTGTATCGCGACAATGTAAGCACTCGAACAAGATCTGCTCGTGAATCGTTTCGGTGACATCCCACTCCTCAGGAAGCTCGCTAGTGTGCACAGGAGAGACGTGCTGGTCAAAGTCCGCGCTACCAACTATGTGTTCAACCATGGCGTGTTGCATCTATCACAGTATAAGCCCACGAGTAACATAAAGAGTGAAAGGAACCCACGATCTCACGCCAACTGAAAAGGACGCGTTGTGCGCTCTCTCGACATGATGTACACTCAAACATAACCCCACACCCGTCCATATCGTTCACGGTCGCGCTCGACGCGTCTAGACCCGCCATCGTAACGACTTTTTTGCGCCAACCTAGCCACGACAGGGTGCTTAACGTACGGGTCCGGCCGCCACTGTGACCGGAAGAACGAAAACCAGCGCCTTATACCGAGAAACTCCCTGTCCAGATGGAAACCGGGAAACGCCATCCTACTGCCAACGGCACACCTATGCGTCAGCACCTCGGGGTAGAACAGCGGTTTGAGCCTCGGCTCTCTGGCACTAGTAAACTCTTCCACTGCAGACGGAGAAAAGTCGATTGGGAAATGTGTGCAGGAAGAGCAGATTACTCCAGTCGCCGCCAATTTGAGGCTACCTGCCATGGTATCAAGGTCGGGGTGCGATTCAGCGAAATCCAGACCAACTGCTTCGGCAAGCTGGCGGTGTACGGAGTAACGCCAGTTGTTGGCAAAGCTGTCCATCTCAGAACAGAATTCTACAAAATCCTCTTCAGTCAAAGCAGTATGATCTGGTCGATGAATCAGATCATGCACGACGTCCCATGCGAGAAAGTCGGGGGCGTAGGGGAAAAGAGTATGCGGGGGAAGGGCTTCCTTGAAGGAGCGAAATACAGAGAGGGCCTTCGCTGCTCGTGATCTTAACACGAGTGTGCGCTCATGCTCGAGGTACTTCGTGCGCACACCGGCCATGAATTCGAGAACCCCAGCTTCGATATTGCGCCACACTGAACCCCGGTGAACATATGGCAAACAATAAAGATATTGGCATACCACGGTCAGTGAGGACACTGTTTTGTTTAACTTGAGGAAGTTTCAGAAAGTTCTTATAGGTGAACTTGAACGAAGAGTATCCTCGGAACTCAGTGTCCGCGGCGATCATGTACTTTAATTCGTTTTCGTATCCCGTGGAGGACAGTCGATCAAAGATTCTGTACAACACTGTCGTGAGGCGAGTTTCAGCATTTAGTTAGAATGACTGACGCCTTTCGCCGCTGCTTTCCAGCGGCTTTCAATTCTGCCTCTCGGGCAGACGTACGCTCATCCAGCCAGTCTTCGCACAGTTGCGCATGCTGTAGAGCCCCGTTCAGACAACACTCGACTTGGAGGAAAGTACAAACCTGGACCACTTTTTTCCGGGATTGTATCTTTTTCTTGCGGAACGCGTCAGTCAATCCTTTTGGAAGCTGACGAATTTCATTCTCCAGGTCTTCGTAATCGGTCAGGCGTACATAGGTGTCGTGAACTTGCTGCCTTTGATACACTGAGGCAATATCAGAGATGGCAAATAACTGCAAAAGCACACGACGAACCCCATTGGTGTGAAGGAATCAGTTTAAAAATCATCTCAATGTCGGGTCGGTCGGCGACGGGCATGACGTCCAAGAATTCCTTCAGAGCAAGGAGGCTGAACGAACATCAGCGAAGACTCAGAGGCGGAAAAGCGAGATACAGACTGAGTTTCCGAACACTTTGCGCAGATTCTGCACCGAAGCCTGAAGTCTGGTTCCATGACCTTCTTCTTCCAACAAAACTGAGCACGACATTAGCCGACAAGAAGAATGCGAGGATGATGATTTACATTGCAGACTCGAACATAGACCAGATTCGCCCACGCCGGTTCGCTGATCTCGGCGAAAGGCTCTGGCAGGTTATTCGCGTTAGTCCTGGCCCGTTTCCATGCCCCGCGCGACGCCTTTGTCATGAAGACGTTTCGTAGCGCATGATTTACGCGACAAAGATACAGCAGGTCAAGTGGAATAAGCCAGGCAGCAATCTAGGCGTCCTTGAGCAAAGAAAACGTGAAAAACGCAGATATAGCGCACCTCCAATAGGACGTCAAAAGGCAGGTAAGTACAGTGTTATCATTACACCCTTAATAAGGGGGTCAAATTTTCATTACAGTATAAATTGTAATTACAGTTAATTACACCACACTTAATTACACCTGTAATAGTCATGTGATCCTATCTGTGGCGCCTATTAATCATTGATCTGCAGGAAAACTTGAACAGATATCATAGCCTGTCACCTCTAACAGTACTGTAAAAGCTTAGAAATAGTCAGAGAAGGTGTCTGGGAGTGGTTAGCAGATGTGTACACCTCTTCTCCCTCTCTTCTCCCTTTCCAGGCTTAACCATGAGTCACATGACTACCTAAGGCTATATGTAATTACGGTGTAACTGGAATTTTCACTTTCATTACAGTGTAATGTAATCATTAATTACACTGTAATCTGTAATACATGTAATGATGTAATGACAACACTGGGTAAGTAAAATTCGGCGTGGTAAGGCAGCGCACGTTGCGAGTCTTCCGGCCACCTCGAGAATCACGGGGCGCCTTATTTTCCTTGTTGGCCGCCGCGACTTTCCGTCGCTTATTGGCCGGTCGTGCCATGATGGTGGTCGACTATCAAGAGTGATCGGGACCAACAGTCATAAACAAAGCCTGTTGATACACGTTGGATACATTGGATACACGTTCTGCATCTTGCTAAGACTTTCCATAGTCGTCATACAAGCATCGCTGATTATCGTGAATATAGTAGTTACCATATAGATATCGTACAATCTAAAAAACAACTTGTGAATATTCGCCACCCCACTTTTCAACCATCCCTCGACGTGCTCTCAACGCGCTGGGTAAAATTGTCGATCTCCAGCAATACCTCGACTCTGCCAGCGAGGTGACAAAACGCATTTCCCCCAGTGCTCAACATGCTCGAAAGGAGCTCGTGTACCTGTCGAGCCTTATCCATAACTTCATCATTTCTTTCTCGAGCAATGATGACGAGAGATACACGGCGTAAACGCTCCATTGTGAGCAATGAGGCTGGGAGGTCTTCCCAGTTGGCAGCCGCAGTGTAGGATACAACATCATTATCCGTACTGATGATGATTTGAACCTGCAAGAATTCCAAGCGATATTCCACGTCGACGATGGCCAGAGATCGGGCATAGAGGCTCCAATGCCTTGGAGCTAGAATGGAAGACTCTTCTGAAGGCGGCAAGCGTATAGCTGGCACTCGACTTGTGATCGTAAGAGTAAGCAAGTTTTGTAGAGGTAATGAGGTCGGAAGCCTGGTAGGTGAATGAGTGAATGGTCTTCAGTGAACATACTGCTTACCATTTATGATTGAATTCATCTTCTGTCAGCATATCGATGTCAAGAGATAGACTTTCCAGTGATTGCATGGACGCCAGCAAACGGGATACTACGCTGGCCGGACCATATTTCGAATCATGGTCAGGTACTAGGTTCTCCGGCCGAAACTCCAGATGGTTGATTTGGGGTAGGCAGATGCGCCCCGAGTCCCGTGCCAGACCAAAAACGTCAGTATCAAGCACGTCAAGAAGAACTAAGCTCCTCAATTCAGCCATGTGCGATTCGTCCCATGAATAAAGCGTTGCGGAGGGACTATTGCCTTTGTTGAATAGCGAGTTACTCCAGTAATAACTACGGACGCTTCGTGGTGGGTTTCTAACGCAGATTTCTTGCACCGCGGGGAAGGCACCCAACACGCTATGAAGAGATTGTCGGTAAACCGCCCAAACACCGCTGAACGTGACAGTTTTAATACTGCATTGCACGAACATGGCCTGTAGAGAGTCCGTCCACGCAGAGGTGAGATCCACTCCGCGTATTTCGACCGCATTTAACGTGGACAACGATGAGATGACCCGTGGAAAAGCGCGGTCCTTCGCGACCCAGTCTTCCAAGTCTGTCTCGTCGCCATGGTACAGGTTTCTGCCAGGGCCCGAAAGGATGACAGTCTCGACGAGACGTGCGGAGGAGGGAGTTACGTGTTCACGAAAGCGCCTCGCGGTAGGCGTGAAGTGGGTGGGGTAACCACCAACCCAGGCGCTTTCTGGGGTGAGGATGATTTTCTGGAAGATATGCTTTCGAACGCGCGGAACGAATCGTTGGGCTGTGAGACAGCACGCGTACAGGTTCGAAGCGAATTCTCCCCAGTAGATGTCCGGCGGCCCATGTCCAGCAACCTCGTCAATGATAGCATCGATAATCTCTTGGGGGAGTTCTGTAGAGGTGGACATCCTGATGTCCTCCAAGTCTCAAGAATTAAACCTTGGAGCCTATTCAGTGCTCGTCTTCATTATCTTATGGCAGAGTAATAAGCATACCGGTTTGTCCCGCTGGTTCAACTTGATAGTAAACAGCTAAATCCGGTGTTGTGGTTGTACGCGACGGCGCATACAGACGATATCTGGATGCTCATTCATGGTCATAATCTCGACGAAGATGAAGATGTCTAAACCAATACCTAGAGAAGATCCTCACTGGTCAAGTGCAAGCGATGCCGACGGCAACTGTTCGTGCTGATTCGATCACGTGCACTCCTGCTAGTGGTGCAAAAGTCTGAAAGTAAAGTGTGAATTTGTCGTCGATACGGATCCGTGCAAGCACTGTACAAACGGAGACCACGAGTGTGTCATACCTGGAAAGAAACAGTGTCGCGTGCCTCCGTATGACATTCTTTGGCCAGAGTACTGCTCGCTCTAACCGCGAGAGAAACGGAAAGTAGTGTCCAATATAGACAAGTAGAAATCAAGAATGATTAAGAAATGTATGTAGCAGTGCGGTGTGCTGTTCCGAAAACTGTCCCAGCCTATAGCGATGGCGCCGCTGATCTCTTCAGAAACAGTGCCATGCGTCGAGGGGTATCTGGCATGCCATACAGACGGCGGTAATCCACACCCTCCACCGGCTGATCTTGTTCATGCCTACACATAGCATGTGAGTATCAACATCTCACGACGAAGGACGAAAGACGAACGTACACTGATCGTATGTGCGCCCGCAGTTGGACAAGCGTCTGTCCCCCAAGCTTCTCTGTCGACAGATCCAAACAATGCACACACTCATACATCAAGTCCTCATACACAGTCCGAGAGACCTCCCAGCCTTCGGGGACGTCCGCCATCTTCGTTAACTCCTCAAGGAACGCAGCGAGTCGAAGAAGTGCTTCTTGACACCATGCGTAACCTATCCAGATGAGTGTACCAACTCGCCGAGACGACATCCACGTACCATTTCGCGCCAACTGCGAAGATGACGGGCTTGTATTTGCAGTGCCGCATCCCGACACACCCCACACTCAAACAACACACCGCAAGAGTCCATATCGTCCACCGTGGCCGTGCTAGGATCCATACCTGCCATCACGACGAGGCCGTCCACTAACGTCGTCATGAATGACTTCTTGAGGTACGTCCCCTGTGGGGTGAGCGACGTCCGAAGATACAGATTCCCGTCGATGCTACACGTCGTATCATCAACTCCACCAGTAAGATGGTACTGCTCGTGATTCCAGCCCTTGAACGCACAGTGATGTGTCAGGTATTCGGGATAGAAGAGGGGTTTGAAAGTGATGCCCCCTTTACGGAAGTAGCGGTAGTCGCGGGGCACGTCGGGGTAGAAGCTGCAGTATTCGCAGAATAGACTGTTAGTGGCCAAGCGGAGACGAGCAATGGTGGATTCCGGGGAAGTATGTTCGGATGCATGAGCTGGATCAGCGATGGCCAATACGCGAGCGTGGACTTCAGTGCGCCACGTATGGTAGAAGGCATCCATCTGGGGAGAATGGGATCAAAATCGGGTACGGAGACGGAATCGTCGCCAGGGCGGTCAATGATGGCTTTCACGGGCGCAAGTAGGAGGAAGTCAGCGATGGAAGGATAAAGCTGTGTGGTAGTAAGAAGCGATTGTTTGAAGGAGCGAAAGAAAGTCAACGCGACTTTCTTCCGCTCTAGCTCGACGAGTTTTCGCTCCCGTGTGCGACACATATTGCGAACTTTCTCGGCGAATACTAGCATGTCGTCGCGTATGTTATGCCAAACTGCGAATGACATGAGCATGACCTAGGCCCCGAAAGAAGACCCATACCTCTATCTGTCAAAGGTCGGTTCTGTTTAACAAGAGGATGATCCTCAAATTCGTGACGCATTCCTCGACGGTAGCCTATCGGGGTGTTGATACCCATAATGTCGAGGTCATCTTTGTACCCAAGCGCAGAGAGTTTCTCGTAAATCCTACAAAACTCTGTCAGCCAGAAAAACGTCAGGAAACTCAGCGAACTGACGCAGTTCGACGATCCGTCTTGGCACTAGCAATTTCTTTCCGGCGGAGGACAAGACCAATGTTGTACCAATGAAGGCACAGGTCAGCATGCTGAGAAATAGGTTGACCCAAGAAAAATGAGGATTACGAAAATGCGAACCTTTTGATTCCTGACTTTGCTCTCAAGTCTGTCTAAAATAAAGTCTTTTGTTGTTGAACCGGTGCGGTATCGCAGTTCGGTTTCCACGTCCTCGTAATCACCAAGGAGCGCATATGTATCCTTTAATTTGCACCGCTGGTAGACTAACGAAGGGGTAAGTTAAATTTATCGAACGAGAAAAGCAATGTACCGGTATCGTGGGCGTCCAACAGAAGAAATGTGACATCAACCTGTTTTCTATCGTGGACAGGCATGGAATTTTTGAGGTCATTTCGCGCAATGAGACTGGTCAAAGATGAGAGCAGGACGGATAGCTAATTCGATTAAACTTACTGATGCTCTGAGCACGCGGGGCATATACGGCAGCGCAGATGAAAGTCAGGTTTAGCAACCTTCTTCTTCCAACAAAACTAATTTGTTGTGAGATGTCCGCCGAAATAAGAATCGAGAAAAGGCGCGAACGTTACATATCTTGATGAAGACAAAGTGGGCCCATCCAGGCTCTGACATCCCTGGAAAAGGTTCAGGCATGTTGTCAGCATTTCGCCGAGCAGCCTTCCACGTTCCGCGCGACGACTTAGTCATGACCACGCCTCGGAGCGAGTGGCAGACCCAGGAGATGTGTAGTATATCCAAGGGGAGCGCATGCGAGAATATCTAGAACGTTTTCAGAGAAAAACGTCGATCCGAAAGAGGAACGCGAACCTCGAGAAGCACATCAAATGGTAGATCCGCAAACCGGTTTACGGCAGCCACCGATTTCCTGCCACGACGAGGGACTAGTGCCTGCTTGCTCGGTTTCCCATCGCTGGTTGCTGCTGCAGTTGTTCTTCGCCGTTTTCGACCTCTGTCGGTTATTGCCATGGTGGTGAGAGGCCAAGCCGGAATCCTGCAAAAATAACATCAATAAATAAAAGGATCATCTCGTGATCGCGATTCGATTCTAATAAGCCTTCAATTGAAGTTCAACGGGCGCCATACTGTTGTACGCACTAGTACTTCATGTCTGTTTATGAACGTTGAACCGTGGAACCAGTCGGAGTTTCGACTGGTGAGCAGAGCGATCCGTGATAGCAGATACGGCCAACATCAAAGTGAATGTACAAGTTGCTGGACTACGGGCTGTCCCGGATTTCGATCCTGCCGCCCAAGTCTGAGCCCTGTGGCATCCCATCATCCTGTCTAGCCTAAGCCCTACGTTACCTACCACCACCAGTCGACGACGACGACCTCTCTGTACGCATGCCGCTTAATAGAGGATGTGCGATCTGGTAGCTCTGGGCCTTTTGGTTCTTGAAAGTCGTAACGGTAATTAATACTTCCCGCTAGACGGGCTGGCCGCTGAATCCATTCCACCAAATTGAACAGAAAAAAAAAAGCTTTCAAAAGAACAAAGAAAATCACGAAGTGGACACTGTGGGAGTCGAACCCACGACTTGACGCAATGCCTTACAAGTGCGAAGACCAACTGTGCCAAGGGCCCTATGATACATGTGGCGGCGCTCAAATCCCGCAGCCCGCCATATGATAGAGATCTGAATCCCTTCTTCACTCTCGGGCAAAAATCATCCTTTGGTTTCGCTTTGGCCCTTCCCTCAGAAGAGCAGTCGTAAATGGCTTTCATGAGTCGTCCTGCCAGACCCGTCATTTTACGCCATGTTCCATGTCTCCTCTCGTCAGACTTACTGGCTTGCTGCTTGAGGGTCGACTTCGTTTCCCGTCATCCAATCCTGATATTTGATTCCCCGAATTTGGCATGTTTACGGACGACAGCCATCCCGATCCAGGTCGACACCGGAAACGCCCTAGAGCTCCTCGAAGACATGATCCGATGCATTAATTTCCTTAACTTTCATGTTAGTTTATCATCTCTCCTCCAGTACGTCAATCCTATGATGGATTCACTTACCCGCGACAGCTCACCTCCTCTCTGATAGGGCTCTTATTCGCACGAACAGTTAAACTGCCACAGATACTGGTGGAGCCCTCTACTAGTGCTTTCGAGAACCATCCTGATTGCAGCGTTTAGGTCATTTCTACGCTTCTCATCCTTCATGCGGCTCTTCCCGACACACCTTGACTGTCATGACCGGAGGTGCTCTCATCCATGGATCCCTCGCTTTTGTGTTCAAACAGGCCAAGATCTAGATTGGCAGATATCGGGCCTCTGCTTGTTTGAACTTGACGGTTCTCACGGCACACTTGCGGACTGACACGAAGAATGCTGTTCGCGAACGCGCAATCAGAGCTGGCGAAGCAGTGCGAGGAACGGGAATATGGCAGTCCCGGCGCAGCGGAACCAGGGCTGGGCGATAAGTTGTATACGGCATCCAAATTGATAAGCCACGCTTCATACATATACAGCCGCGCTGAACGTGCTTTGTTCTTCTTTCGTGCGTTCCCCTACGCCCACGCCCTTCCTTTGTAACGGAATCCACTCTCTACTAATGGACGACGCCGAGGTCGTCCCGCAACCCCCCGCACCCATCCACGACCAGGCCACGCTCTCTGCAGCCATTGCTAATTTCAAGCCGACGCCGAAGGAGGTGATTAGCGGCATCGCGCCTCATGTCTTTGATGACAGGCGAGTGAGGCGCCGGCGAAACTCTACTGGGCGCCCACGAAGACGACCTAGTACGGGCCTAGCGTGCGAGCTGCGCCGTCCAAGGACGTCAGCCGAAACTCCTTCCCCACTGCGGATATCTGCCATTATCACTGTCGAAGAGCTGCAGCCGCAAAACGACATACGTACGGGTTCCCCATGTTATCTTGTATCGAAACTAACGTGGGTTTTAGTACAACAACGCAGATCTAGTGCTATCCTCCCAGATTCGGCACCATTGCCCCAGAAATCACGGAAACCAAACCGAATATTTACTATACGAATAGACTCTCTCAAGTTGGTGGCTATCCACTTCCCGTTAACGCTGTCTGACCTTGCCTTCAGAGCCTTCGCCACGAAATTTAGGTCAGCTTCCGTTCCTATCTCTGCTCGACCGGGCCATTGATTTCTCCGCCTGCCCAGATCTCCACGACACATTAGACCAACCACTACTGAATCATCCTCATAACCTTGACGGACGGTTACCGTCAACGATACCCCTTATCATATACTGTATTATTCTCCCGCGAACTAGCTGCGATGTGGCATTCCAACGGCATTCATTCATTACCAGATTGTGGCGTACACGTTCGAGAAGGTTCCGCGGATGTAAATCTGTGGAAGGTATGGATCGGCTGTTCGGTCCACTGCGTGCATCGACTCCAGCATGAGGAGTAGGAAGTTGTACGAACGCGAGGAGAGCCTCACCACTCCCTTCTAGACCTTCGCTCCCTATATCTATCGAAGCTGGCATGAACGGCTGATGGCCTCCATCACGTCGTCGGTCATGGTGGGCCCTGTGTAGGGTGGGCCCTGTGTAGTATATACACTGTCCATTTAGCTATCTATACATTGTACACGAATTGACTTCTGGACGCGACTCATCTGCCACAGAACGTTCAGCAAGTAGAACACGCATCATCATGTAAACGTCTAGCACCGCTCAGTTCGCAGGAGTCGATGATGCGCTCATGTGGAGGCTGCCGTTTCGGATTTTTTGTTTGTGATCCTTGGTCTGCATCAGCGATCAAACTTCTCCAGAATTGCTGAGTTTTTCAACCAGTACTGACATGTTCATCATTCAGAACGTTATGAGTGTCCAACTGTTAGTTTGTAAGAATGAAAGATGCGTGCGCAGGTGCACACTGCGCCTATCTCGTCCGCAGCAACGTCCGAGTACTTACCGCTGCTGATCCACTCAAAGGGAAATCGCTCAGCAACCCTCGTGGGGCGCCATAACCGTTTGAGTAATCGACCACGGGAATAACGCTATGTTTACATCATCACCGTTGTACAAGTTGCGCCACACTTGTCCGAGTCTTCTCATCGGTCTACTACAAGTAGATGAAAGAAATGGTATCACCATTCAGTACGATTGCTCACATATCCGCAGTCAACGAGGAGGGCGAGGTACTTGGGCCTATGAGTCAGAACAAAGTTCCAACGACTGCGATCGCAGCACAAAGCATAGACGACCTGCGTCTCTGTAATACGTTCCTGTTCTTTGAATCAGACAGAGTCATAGAGAGCTATACAGCGGTACCGCGTTAAGTTGTTTAAAATGTCCAAGCATTGAAGGATAAAGCACAAGAAGCAGACGTTTCAAGCGCATTCAGATCCAACGCCGACATGTCTACAAAGCAATCCAACCAATCCACCACATCCTTCTCGTCGACAGCACCGTTGATGCAGTCTTCCCCATCTTCATCCTCATCGAAGCCCTCGAAGTCCATATTCAAGAAGCTATCTTCCTCGAAATCCACATCCACATCCACACCCAAATCTGCTTCCTCCTCCGCCCCCTCCTCATCCGAGGGGGAGTCGAACCCAAAGTCCAAGTCCAAGTCCACGGCGCCCTCGAGTGCTGGCCTCGACAAGGACTTCGCCGCTCTCGGCGCGCTCATGAACAAATACGGGACTGGGTTTACCGCCTCGCCGATGGGTGGGAGAGGGTTCTAGAGTAGGACGTTGGGAAAAGGACGCCGAGGACAAAGGAAGAGGGAAGCACGAGAGTCTAGAGGAATTGGCAAAACAATAAGTCGTGGAGAGGGATGGGAATACAACAAGGAGATGATCAAAGGAATCGAACCTGAAGAAGAGCCAGATATGTACCATATATTGGAATACAAGCCATCTGCAATGTAGAGGAAGGAAAGGAATCACATCCGATTGGACGGGTATGTAGTTAGCCCCAAGTCGACAATTCCCCCGCCGCTCCAGAGCCTGACTGTCGGACGTGAAGACATGCTCGGGAGGCCCATCCACTACGACGAGGTAAGACCAACGAGATGATCCATACTCCAGAGGGTATGATAATACAGAACAACGATGGGTCAGTCACCACCGAAGACCTTGTAAACCAAAGTCAACTATTTATGCGCCACACAGAATGTTTAACTCACTGTGCTAGACCGAGACTCAAAGATACAGCGCGCGCATACAAGCGCCTTGTTGGGCTTGAGTGTAATCCATAGTTGCGGCCTTCACCCCGTCAGTCCGAACACTATCCGCCTGACGACGCGTGGGCCCGGAATATTATCCCACCCGATGACGAGGTGGCGGCGCCCACGCGATTAGGCACCATACAGGATTCTGGCCGTCCAAGCTAACTGAATTTTGTCCGCCTGGCTAAACCTAAAAGGAATGTACTCAGCATGTCACATGTGGCCAAGAATCAGCAGCATTCACTTTAGAAATTAATCATACAGGAACGAATAGTCTGGCGTCGGTCGGACTGCAGTGGGAGCAGGAGAACAGTGCTAAGAGCAATATAGTGCATTGTCCAGTGAATTGCCAATGCTACGGCTTGTGGCGTTGACAGCGGTTCCTTGATCTCTGGAGAACCGTCGGGTGCTAATCACGACAAGGCTTCGCTACTCTTGAGACTCTCGTGAGTAGAACCGGGCTTACCGCCTTGCCGATGGATGGCAGAGGGTTCGAAGAAGTCGAGCGAGAAGAACGGGCAGCCAGAGGAAGAGGAAGCAGACGACTCACGCGGAGGGACCTTGAGACATTTCCGGCGCATGTAAAGCATAGGATCAAAATACGTTTGAATACCATATCGCCAAATACTATATACAAGTAATCTGCAACGGCAGATGCTTGGGTATTGAAAATCTGTCATGTCCAATGAACAACAGAGATGATCTAGTGCGCACGTTCCGACGATGGACTACGAGCATGGGGAGGATGTCCAGGCTGAAGAGAGCGAGGTGGTCCCTGCGCAGAAGGCGAACGACCATGTCCCTCTTGGCCCGACGGCCCCCGATTATGGCCATCATGCATAGAAGGGGAATTGACGCCGTAAGGCGGTGGAGGTGATCTGGCGTCTCGAGCCGGGTAATTACCGCCATCTGATAGTCGGCTGGCATTGGGGAGGGCATTACGTGGATAGGAAGCGCCGTTGGGGGGATGGGTCGGGTCGGGTGGGCGCATACGGTCAGGACGATGGTACGGCTGGTTGGTATCCGCCATGGGATATACAATTTCGTCGTCGTCTTCGACGTCTTTGGCTTTCTTGCCACTGACTAGTATTTAACCGAAAATTTCAGAGATATATCCTAGCATGATGAGGATAGAACGCACAGCAACCAGCTAAACAAGGGATTCGACCAAAAGCCGAGGCTAAGAGGGAATGAGTAAAACATGCATGTGCAGGCGCTAATACGTACCAATGCAGACGCAGCAACAGCAACAAGCGCAACAGTCGCTGGGATCCATGACTGGTCGGGAGAAGGAAAAGTGAAGGCCACAGACTCTTCAGGCTGGAAGAAGGAAGGAAAGGCGATTCACAAAGAGCGTTTGAGATGAAAGCAAGAGATGATGTCGAATTTGTAATGACGAGAGCTTTGATGATCGTCGTTGTCAGAGGAACGACACAGCCTCTCGGATCGACGCGGTATAATTAAATTAGAATTGAAACATCCGTCCATGGAAGTTGGAACCTTTGGTGGATCGTCGCAAATTGAGTGCTATACAGGAAAACTGTCTAGCCTTACCGACCTTCGTATTCTTCATATCTAGGTAGTGCTCCATGAGAATATTAGGCCAATCAAAAGTTCGGCAGGGTTGCGCATGATTTGTGGCCGCGGGCGTCAAGATGCCAAGGAGATCGGCTAATGTGAGTGACCTAGAGTTGAGCCGCTCCGGCGATTCCAAGCCTATCTAGGGAAAGGAAAGGAAAGATAGTCAGATACACAAGTTGATGTATTGCGCTTCTGTCTCAAGGACGCCATGCATGTGGTCGGGAAAGCTGTGTCGCATCTATGGACCTACATGAACGCCTTCCACAATTGTACTTGCATAACGCTCTGCAAATCCTGAAGACGATCTCAGTTCACCGCAACTCTGTGTGTCAGGTCGCGCGATTTGGACGCGATTGTATACTGCTATTCGAGTTTCAGACCGAGACCGTGTGCGTCCAATACGGCGGGAGCACCACTTGCGTATTAGGACTCGACGAAGTTTGGTCTAGCAACCGATGGTCGATGACAATTGTTCCCCCACCTCTCTCTTTCAAGAATTCTCCAGCAGCCACAATGAAGTCTTGAACGTGCCGGAATTTCAACACCGCCTCGAAGGTTAAAGGAACGGGAGGATCTTTAACCGTGAAAGTCCTAGTGTCCTTGAGATACTTTGTCGCCCCAAGTTGTTTCAACTTCTTGAACGGCTCGAAGGAAGTGATGGTGTCCTTAGGACATCAAGTCAGTACATGCAATACGTCGCTGAGATTGACGGCACTAACCTTGGATGGCGGATGCTGAAGGTGGATTGAACGAAGGTTTGGAGCGCCCTTGATAAGACCTGGCAAAGTTCTTAATCAAACGAAGACACGAATGAGAAAAGACGCACTCTTCAAATTGTTACCAGTATCTAAATGGAAATCGACAACCTCCTCCACCGCAGGACACGCCGCCCCAATCGCAGTAATCAACTTTGAACACTCGTGATTCATATCATTCACTGTGACAGACCGGACTCCCGTACAGCAGCGCAAAACATTGTGAGCCTGAGCTGGTAGAATAGCTGTACGAATGCTGGGAAAGGTATACCCTTCAAAGGCATTTTTCAAGTGCGTAGTCATAGCGGTATGAGCGTGCGTGATTTCGAGTTTGGTTACACTGGTAAGCTTCTCCAAACATCTCGCGAATGCGCCGAGCACCTCTGGGGTCCGACGGCGTGTAAGCAAGACACGAACAGTTCTGGCGTGCGTTACGGTTAGTCTTCATACCGATGAGTGAAAAGAACTGACCGGACAAGCGGATGGATATGCGTAAGTTTGAGCAGGACCTTGCTCTTACGCTCGAGGTCGTCAGGCAGGTACTTTGTCCAATCTTCCTTTCCTTGTCAGCCCCAGTAAGCAGTGAAACAGTAATGGCAACTGACCGCCGACGTGTCTCGTTCGCGTAACATCAAAGAGCTCCCAAGCCATCGGGAGAGTGATTGCCCGCACATTGTGGCAGGTTCTAGAGAGTGCGCAGAGGAGCTCGAGGCGGTCCAGAGGCTCATTGATATCGACTGGAGTATAGGAGATGATGTGCAAGACCACTGAAGCCGGAAGGGTGGGAAAGAGACATTTTCCGGTTCCTGCCACAACGTCAGATGCAGGAGACTTCGCGTCTGTTCGCGCTTTTTTTGCTGCAGGTCGTTTGGGTGGCATGTGCGACTTGACTTGAAGCTGGTAACGGTCAAAGTTTAGTCTGCGGCACGAGGTGCGATTGCTTGGCGATCGCGGCCTGTTTTGGTAGTCGCGCCTTGAGTGACCCGCTCAAGAGCCAAGACGCAACCGTTGCACAGGTGGAATTAGGTTCTAAAATACACGATACAAACTACTCCCTAATTATGATACAAATAATCACTGTGGTTGTGGAAAATCTTCTCCATCAGTTGTATCTGAACCGCGTCTGCCAAGGTCTACAATGGAGGTAACTCCTTCATCGTGCATACCAGTCGTAGCCAAAGAAGATTCCGGATCGGTTATTAGTGTCGACTTTGGGGCGCGCGCGAATTCGAGCTTTTCCAGTACGTCCCCAGCGTTGGGGAACTGGTGCTCCAGGTCGCGATCCACAACAGAGAAGAATGTCTCCGAAGAGGACTTGGAGAGTGCCACTACGAGAATGATCATCGAAACGTAGATGCCCTAGCAAGAGGTTCAGTCGCAGCCCATAGTCTCAGAGGATGAACACACCGAGAAATGAGGCATGAAGTACTCGAGACCAAAGGCAGGCCCCAACGGTCCACCAGAAAAGTATCCAAAGTCAGCAAGCATGAAAAGAAGCTGCACACTCATGAGATCTAGCACGCAGATATGAGGCGGACCTACCCAAAAGATGCAGTACAGCATTCCAGATTCGACGAGGATGAGTAGTACGTTCTCTACCAGAGTCTTTCTTCGTCGACCCGCGTACGCAGACTTGATAAATCGTCTGTAATACCTGCAAGACGCGTCAAAAGGTGGCGCATAGCACACGGTTCAATTTGACGTACCAGACCTTGTAGCCACACAAGGCCGTCGTGCTGAAATTCGTGACGAGGAGGCAGAAAGTACCGAGGAAGTTTGTAACCAGCCCGTCAACTTTCCCTTGCAGTATCCCACACGCGATGGATGTTGCTAAGCAGTAAGCGTTAATGGTGTATTATACAACAGAAATGGCCGACTCACCACCGGTAGCTACGAGAACTAGCGCTAGATACGCGCGAACCCAAGCGTTATCGTAATATATGCACCAGGTCCTCCAAACGACCACTGCGTCGCTGATGAAGTACTGGAATTCATCAGGCCTCGAGCTTCGAAGCAACTGAGGGTAAAACTCACGTTAATGCGACGTATAATCTGGGCATCTGTCCGTAGCCTGTTACTGCGATCGATGAGCCACTGGGGATTGTAGCCCGCCGGATCACTTGTGAGAGTCGGAAAGGCGATAATGTTGAAAATGGAGGATATGTAAACATGTCCTGTCGATAATCCAAACATCACGATGGTAACGAGGAGAAGGCCGATGCGAGCATTAGAGCCCCGCAAGCCCTTGTGTCTACGAATCGTGTGTCAACTTGGTGAAGTTCGCAGGAAAAATGCGCCATTTACAGCAGGAGGGCTGCGGACATTAACGCTGTCGCTGCATAGAACCCTAATAGCGGTGGTATGAGACCCCGAATGTGACGGATGCGAAACCCGAAGCGCGCACCATAGAACGCCAACTCGATCTCCTCTTCAATAAAAAGCGCAACGACTGCATCTGCCTGGCTCGGGGCAATCAAAGGCATGGCTATTCAAGTACTCGTCGCGCAGTGACCGTGAAATTGCTGGAGGGGCGACAATTCGGTTAGCATTTTTTTCGTTTTATATTCCCTTACACGCCTAGCACCGCGTTACGGAATGCCGCTGGCTGTCAAGCCCTCTTCGTCGTATTAAGCACTAGACAATCTCCATCATGATTCATCATGCTAATCCAGGGCCAACCAGCGAGGAGGCGATGACTACGGAGTGAGTGGCGAATCGGTGGTAACTTTGTAAATCCGTTGATAGGGCTTGATCGAGAAAGAGACTAGAACTTTGCAGCGATGACAGAAAGAACTTTCGCTCGCTGTTGATGATCATCGATCAGAGAGGACGGACAATGACTCATGAGAGAATGAACGCGTGCTTGCCTTGAACTCGGATTCCAGAGGCTCCTTTTGCCAGCTTGCGGCGGCGGTAGGTTACGGAAGTCAGTAAGCGCTACCCTATCAACAATAACACCACCATCAGAGGCTCTGTCGGCATAATAAAACATCCAAGGGGAAGCGAAACACTCACCATAATTCTCGGCCGCGGGCGTCTAGAGTTCGTAAGAATAAACTGAGCATAGACTACCGAGCTACTAGGATGACGAGAACTCACAGGTGGGGATAATAATCCGCTTGGGCTCGACGCAATGGTAGCACTGCCTTCGAAGTTCGACCACTAAAATGCAGAACACGTTTCATTCAGCGTGAAAGTCCCTGATTTTTTTTCAGAAGGCCCTGTTCACGTGTCATCCTGTATTATAGAACGAGACAATTGTAAGCGCCAAGGGCCAAGAGGAGTGGAATGGTGGGGGGGCTCCTACTAGACTTGTCATAGTGCACAGTGATGAGCTTTACAGCGTTTCCAAAGGCTCCGGCGATACTGAATAGAAAAGGATGCGCACTACTGCTGTGAGTCGCGGACTTCGGTGCTGAGCCGGGCGATGAGCTATGAGCTATGAGCTATAGGGAGGTAATACACCCGATTACCGAGTTCTTACGGCAACCAGGTCCCGCATACTGCCTCGCCGGCTCAGGCAGCCACGGGCCACTGAGCGAACAGCGCTTTGTATCGACAAAACTAGTTGCCGCCTCACGCGTCCCACTCAGCAGGCGGCGAACAACACCTGCGCTACCCCCCACGCAGGGTTCCCATTCCCGGCGCTCGACAATTGGCTCGATGCCCAGCATTGTCTCAGAATGTCTCACATTCCACCACCAGCAACAATCCCCATTTCTGAGGCGGACGAGCAGACGAGACCCGTAACCCGTAACCCGTAACCCATAACTCGTAACAACATAACCGCAGAACAGCATAACATGAAGGTCATGATGGTCGCGAGCAAAAATCACTCATCGTCACGTGCGCCAAACCAGGCCGTGGCTGTTGTACGACCCTACACCGTACACGTACAGCGACGGGCTCGACAATGCTTGAATCGGTCCA
>JADNRX010000292.1:0-67914 GCA_015501595.1 Hymenopellis radicata | reverse complement strand
CCGAGGGCATAGGTAACACGGCGGTCTAGTTTTCCTGACCCGTATCCACCTCGCGAATTCGGTAGCCTCCCAACTTGCCGCATCCGCTGCACCAGTGCAACAGCCGATGCTCCGGAATGAGCACCTCGACCTCCATAGCCTGGCCGTTCCCACTAGCACCCCAGTTTGCGCAGAATAGCCGGATGCGCAGACCCATATCCAGCAGGAAGCCGAGGAGCGTCTGCCCGTCCTTCTCCCACCCAGACGCCGTCCAAGATCGAACAAAAAGTGCGGATTCCCCAGCTTCAGTCCGCATTTCGCGCGCCCGCGACGCGTGTTGAGGCGCGATATCTCGCGCGAGTCGGCAGTGGGGTAAGGACGAGCAAACAACAGGAACCAGTCGCCGTTTTTGTGGCCGAGGGCCAAATCAAGGGTCAGCGATGGCGGAGTGAATTTGAATATCTCGGGAGTGTGCGTTTCGATGAACGGTGCCATTATGGATCTTTGTCTGGTCATCGAAGACGGTCAAGCATTGCTTTGCTGTCAATGAGACTCGGGAGATGGTGGGCGGGGTAAGAATAGCCTAGGGACTAGAACACGCGGCAGCGGGCTCGGAAGGAAGGCGGCATAATCAATACATTAGAGCGGTGAGTAGGTCGTACAAATTGGGAATGCGAGGACTACAGGTACACGAACGTCCATGGGTTTCAAGAGATGCATGCAGATTGAGAAAAAGTATATGTGATGTGTTGAGCCTAAATAATCGGGTAAGAGACTTCGAGTCCAATACTTGCCGGGAGTATTCATGCACGCATCCTGCGCGCAATACCCGGTATCCTGGAATAGAACTTGAGGAAGCGACGGTAAATCGACCGCTGCTCGCGGTGGACGACTGGTACAGGAACGCTGCCTACAGATTCCCCTCCTTGACGGATGGAAAACAGCTCTGCTGGTTCGAAAAATAGGAAAGACTTCGGTCTGATTAGAGCAGATGCATTATAGAGGGTCTGAGATCGGGTTAGATGAGGAAATCATTTCAAGTGCTTGGGCTCTCACCTCGTCCTCGAGCTCTTCGACGTAACTAAAAGAATCTGCATAGGTGTAGAACGATTCCACTCCGGGATCGTAAACGTCGAGGGACACGGCTTCATCCTGTACCATATCCGACCAGCACGCCTGAGCAAAGGACGTTTTCGGATTGAATAATAGTTCGGTATCCAGCGAACGAAGACATATGTGGTCGAAAGCCACTGAGAGGGAAGTAGGATCGAGGACTTCATGGAGAATAGTCTTTTTCTGGGGTGTTTCCAGAAAGTGTAGTCCCAATGTCTCACCCCAAGGAGGATGGGCGGAAACCACTTGATCGTCCACGGCCTACAGGACAAATGGCAGGTAAGACATTGATCTTCGAGAAGATGGAGAACATGCCTCGGGTGACGTGAACTTTCTGAAGAGTTCGATCCTCTGAGAGGAGGGTATCATGTTGAGATTGTGAACAAAGGAATGTCTGGAGGTGCGTTGGAGGGGTTGTCGCCGGCGAGCTGTTGGATCTATCATTATGGGCGTTGCGTCTCCATCTTATACACCGGTGGGAGGTATCGGGCCATGCTCGGGTCTTGGGGAATCCTTTTGTTATCTTCGCGATCGTAACTTGAGAACTGGTCCTTCAATTGTCCATAGGTCCCCCGAAAAAGAAGCCGCACACGCGAATATTTCAATTGTATTCCAGCAGTCACAAAGACAAAAGTGAGCTAGATCGAAGGCAACAATTGACACAACTTGATCCCAGAAAAGATAAAAAAGCCTAATGTACAGATGATAGCAGCATGCAGAGCGACGGGGGTTAAGATGAAGATGTGGGAGTCACCGGTGATAGCATTAGCACGCTTTTCCTGCGTAGCTTTTTAGTAAGACCGCGTGCACGATCCATCAGGGACTCTTTACGAGTTAAAGAATTCGTTGAGCGTTGACTTCTGAGAGTATGCACGACCGTCTGCGGTCCAGGTGCATCATCGCCGGGAGCATGCTCCGTGGTGGCTTCTTCCACCGAAACGCCGATAACCATATTCGATGTCGGGCTTGACTGGACCACACTGGCGGAGCGTGCCCGGCCAAGCCGTCCAGCCAGCAATCCGCCGACGGCGCGGGAGAGGGTGTTCTGCCGTCCGCCAATCTGGTGCATTTGGGTGACATGGTGCGCGTCTTCGGAGTTTGCATCATCATCAGACAGATTGTCAGATGCCAATGAGTCGGCGCTGTGATTCTGATGCCAAATGAATAACTGATGGGGCTCGAGTTTCGTACTAACCTGGAAAATTGTGGAGTATGGAGAGAGAGACGGAGATACCCGTCGCGGGGAAGTTGAAGTTATTGGTCGGGGAGTTGTGTCGATTATTTGGGTGAGGTGGTCGCCGGACGTCAGTCATCCCGTTAGAAGACTACATGAGAACGCACCTGGACACGCTGCCTCTCCGACGTGCTTTCGCCTCTCCAGAGTCGTCCTCTGACTCGGCGTTCCGTTGAGGTGGTACTGGCGAGGATGTGCTCTGGCGTGTCTTCTCCTGGATGTCTTCACGAGTTGAGGGCGGCGCGTCGACGTGCTCCTCTGGGGTTCATCTTCTCGGAGACTGCTGGCGTGCTCTTCCTGGGCGCATCTCCTCTGGGGTTCATCTTCGCAGGTGCGCCTCCTGCTCTGGGGGCATCTTCGCGGGAGCTCCTCTGGGGTGCGTCTCCTTCGAGGTCGTGTCTTCTCTCTGCTGGCGCGTCGTGTGCTCCTCTGGGGTGTCGTGTGCGCGAGCGATGGATGGGAGATAAGAGCGCCTGCCTATTTGGGACTCAACGCTCCCGTGGCTGTGCTAATTCGACTGGCGCCTGCTATTCACTCGAGATTAACTATTGTTGCAACGGTGGGGTGTACGGCTTCATGAATTGCATTATAGTCGTAATGTACATTGCTGGGATACTCTGAGTGCAAACGATGTATGGTAAAGCCTTGTGAATAAAAAGTTGAAAAAATCGCGTAGGGTGGGGGGTACGAAAAGTGGTATTTTCATGAACGCAAGTCCAAGAAATCATACATCGTACGGGCGTGAAGGGTCCGGCCTGCTGGGCCCCAAGAACCAAAAAGAATCCCCAAGCCAACCCTCTGGCTCGGGGATCCTCTTGGCTCGCACCGGTTGATTAGACCGATGGCCTCGAGAGGAGGTCTTTGTGCGAACGTCCAAAGACGGCGTACCACCATGTGGAACGTCTGACACCCTCCCCTTTCTATCCCCGAGAGCCCCGCGGCCGACCCGGTGGTGGAAGGTTAGCTCAAGGGTTCCGGGGAGTGTGCCGTTTATAAAGCGTGGTCAGTAACCCTAATCTAGGACTTACCAGCATGGCGAAATCGTGACGACTAGGGTACTTACTAAACGGACCCACCTTTAACTAAGACTACCATGAGAGAAAGGAAGGAAAGAATGAGATATCGCTCTGGTCTGTCCAGACGGTTTATATACCCTCTCAAGACCAATTTCCCGTGACTTGAACTCCGACGCGGTCTCGGACCACTTACGTAGCGAGTCTAGACGCAGACTTGGCATGCCGCGTTGCGCCACACTTCTTTGCGTCTGTTCGACTTCTCCGCTGTACCATTTGATAGCGGTGAGTCACAGCTCTCCATACATACACTAAACATCCTCTTCAACTTTCTCAGTACTACACTACAAGCTCCAGGAAATCCTCTCCTCCGTCATTGCAATATTGAAGCAGGCAGGGATGATCCTTGCGTACCTTGCCTATTCCAGGAACAGAGGTACTTTTACCTTTGTACCTAGGATAGCAAGGTACTGCTGTGGTGTTCTTGGTGTCGGTCGATTCGGAAAACCAACTACAATTGCATGAACAGACCGGACACTAAGATTGAGCATGACATGCAACAGGAAAGTGACTTGCGATGGGCGGGCAGGGTCTTCTGAAGCCAAGTCTAGAGCCCTAACACGTAAAAATCTGCCATCTCATTGTTTGGTAAGTAGTAACACCGGTGTTCGGCAAGCAAGTTCCTTCCTTCCGCCACCATGCTCCACGTCTCTCAACGGTGCAGCAAGTCGACTCGTCCCGCTCCTCTGCTTCATTTCTGTCATCTCGACACATTTTCAACAGTACACAGTGTCTGCAACGCGCATGGTAAGCTTACCTTGTGATGTCGTCTTTGCACTCAAAGAGCATGCAGTCAACCCGCGGAGGCATAGTCGGCAAAGGCTTGTGAGAGGCGCGCAGAGGCATAGTCATTCAATTCGTCCAGATTCGATTTTGTGGGGTCTCGGGTAAGCCATCCATCGTCTTCGCCCAGTTCTCCCGCTGAGATTTCATATACTAGTATTCTTTGTTTAAGCAGCGAGGTGAGCAGATAGCCGCTCAACTCGTCCAGATCCGGGTTTGAATTTCGCGGAAGTTCCAGGAGACGAATACGGCACGTTTTACATTACTTTGGCCTAGTCCGCGTGCTAAAGATTCATAGTTCGAGCGATGTAGTCGAGGAGCCCGTCGCGCAAGTTATGAAGGAGACGTGCAGGAGACCACGTCAATTCGTCCAGATTCGGGGTCAAAATTCGCGGAAGGAGGAGGAGAGATGGCTAAAAAATGGTCAGGTCACAGCAGTGCGTTGCCAAGTTTCTTTTCAGATTCAACAACGCTTACTCGTTCTAGCCAGTTTTGGATGAGACGACGTCGCGAGGTACACGTTTACCGGCAACGAATTGAAAGTCCTAAGGCACACGAGGGTCGTTCCAGGGTGTGGGGAGAAGACGAGGCGTTCGCGACATGTTGTCATGAGGGACGGAAGGAAGAGAGTACGTCGATCACACGTGATGGTCAAGGTTCGTCTTCAACCATCACCTTTGAAATGTTGACAACTGATTCCTCTAGAAACGACGCGTCATCTCTACGCAAGAATACGTCTTGCCCCGGATATTGACTTCCGGCCCTGTTGGAAAGCGCGAATTACGGAGAATTGGATTCTGAGCAGCGTGGTTCTGCTCGCCGCAGAGGCTTTTGGGTTACACGAAAAGGTGTGTTGTGGGATTGGCTGTGAGGTTCATTTTTTGACGTACTTTCCAGGGACATTCTCGCGGTTGTGATCGTCCTCTCCAGTAATTGCGACGCCCAGAGGCCACTTCTTCAAATTCTATCGGAAATTCAAGCCAGACAAGCTCTTTGGACGACGACGATGACGGCGGCTTCGCCGCCTCCCCGATACGCATACCGGCACTTTGATGATACCAGCCTCTGGAATTAGAGACACCGAGTCCTGGGCAGCGTCTGCTGTCCTCGCCGGACCGGCTTTTTTTCCCAGAAAAAGGTACTTATTCTCCGTTATATTTCACCCGCATTTCTGATCAAACCGACTTCATTTTATGCGTAGATCTGATGAGATCCCTTACGCAATGGACGTTCTTTCGCATCTGGACGAAGAGGCGGCTGCGCCGCCTCCTTGGCACGCCACCACACCTCGTAGCTCTCTACCTACCTCAAGACTTCGGCTTTTCGAACACGGGCTGTAGAATGTCTCCAGCGTGAGGTGGCCTCGCCGGCCCGGCTTTTTTTCCAACAAAAAGTGAGAATTCTGGGTTCATTTTGGAGGGTGTTTCTGACATCAATTTCCTCACTGTTCAGCGCCGTTTGGCATCAAATTTGGTACGTTTCGCCTTTGATTTCGATCAGTTTTGAACCTGACAACACGCTAGGAATCAAGTCAACTGCTTCGCGGCCTCCACGATGTCCGCCTCATTGGACTCCTTCACGCACGTTTCAAGATCGACATCTCGACTTCTGGGGAACCAACGGGCGATATTCGACTGCCGTCTATTCTCCTCGCTGGAGCTGCTTTTCATATCTGCTATTTTCGTATTGGCTGGATTCCCCGCCCGTACTACCGCCGCCACTTGACTCATGCTAGGATAAACTACGCCGTTGATGGAGATCTGAATCTCTTCGCGTTCGGCTTTCTTGCCGCATTTGGAACTTTGACGGGGACCTCATTTCGGGTATGTGCCTTTACCTGCCTGAAGTCTTAAGCTGGCGGCTCATCGTTCGTTCAGTATATTGGCAGCAGTGACCAGCGGCTATTCGCCGCTGCGCCCGCGTTGCGGGCTTCTCACTGCTGCGGATACAACACTGTGGACGCGAAATTGCGCCACATGAGAAACAACGGCTCTTACGACTTCGCCGTCCGTGATTGGCTTGGAGACAGTGAGCACGACGACCATACGGGTGCCTCGGCCGTTAGTCTTACTGCACGCGACGCCCAGGATCCAACATCTTCAATAGTAATATTGGAATAGGAAGGTTCGTACCTTTCACTTTGCTTCGATCACTTCCCGGACTTAAGTCTTGGTATTTCGTAGCGAGGGCGACTGCATCGCCGTCTTACCGCCCTGCTCTCTGATGAGCTGGAGAACTTCTGATGTGGTGTATTGGCGGGCTTAGGAGTGAAAGCGCGGCATAGCGGTCTTTGTAACGGGTAAGACTACGTACATTTTACGCCGTTAGAGAGATCTAGTTGTATACGATACGATAAATGAACTCTATTTGTCCTATTCTTTATTGCGCGAAAGTAAGAAAAGTGACTCCGTACCCTTTAAAAGTGTTACTTAGACTTTGCTACAAAATGTACATCATAAAATAAACACTCGTTAAAGACAGTACAGATGCCTAAACTACTGTAGAAAGTACAGTAGAGTATCCTACTTAAACCTCAGCAAACTTTCTGTTGGGAGAAAATGGTAGAGGTTGACTCTGTTGATAGATGTTGAGAGGTGTTGAGTGTGATTGGCAGAGACTCGCCTATTTTTGGGCTTCAGTCGATAACACTGGCTTGTCTTGGTAGTGCTTCCGAGCAGTAGTAGTACAAGCTACTTAGTTTATCCTCGAGGCAGTACTTCGTCCAATTCGTCCAAGTTACAAGTCGATGACGTATGCCTCTGCCTCTTGCCTCTGCTCCATCACCGTCATGGTCGCCCTTCTCCCATTGCCTGCACCTTGCCACGAGCAGGTCTTGTCACCTTATGCTATGGTTCCCGATACGCGACGATGGACATACTGGAGGCCATCGAGGAGGACGAGGCCACTCTGCTGGACGATACAAGCGACTAGGCCAATCCACAGGACGAGGACCACCCGGTGGATGGCGACACTGGACACGACGACATTCGGGCTGGACGATACGCACTGGACGAGGCCAATCCGCTGGACGAGGACCAAGAGACCACTCCGCTGGACCATACCCGAGGACCACCCGCTGGACGATGACGAGCCCACGCAGGATGGCGACACCCGGACGTGACGACTTTGCGACTGGACGATACAACGAGGCCATGGCCGAGAACGACGCACTGGACGAGGACGACGCACTGGACGAGGACGACGCATAGGACGAGGATGAGGACGACTCATAGGACAAGGACTAAATACGTGGACGAGGCCTAGGATGCCTGGACAAGGCCCCCGGACGCGAATCTCAGCGCAAGCGTGAGGACCGGTAGGACGAGGACTGGCTATGCTGGAAGGATTACTCGCTCGGCACGCTAACAGTTAGGACCCGGAGTCGGCTCAGAGTCTACTTGACTTGTATCTCGCAATGGTGCATGGTGTGTAACCTTCATTTCGACGCATACCTGTCATTAATCGCGCATATATTCAGCTTCATTGTCTCTGGTGCTGTTCAAGCTGCTGCCTCGTCTGTTATTATCAAAATCAAGGCGTACTACGGTACATGGGGATGAATGTCCTGAGTATGTGTGCAAGTTCCTTACCATTCCTTGTACTCATCTCCGTCCCAGCAGCTTTTATCACATTGCAAGGGCCCGGACAGGTCATGGTGTCGCGTCGATGGTGGACTTCTGTTTGTCGACTCGGAGCTTTGTAGACTTACTTATACATTCTGTCTTGTCTTGTTTCAATATTATTGTTTTTATTTATAACAAAAAGCGAGAAGCAAAGAAAGGCACGAATGGTAGCAATGAGGCCACCTAGCATGCCCCCAATGCCAGTCAACTACCTGTCAACGGTGTTGATTTGAGGTGCCAAAAAAACGTATGAGTTGGGTCTCATTGGGACCGATTGAGACTGTCAATCATATCAATAGCAATCAACCCTTCCCAACGGAAAGCTCACTGAGCTTAAACATGGGAAACACCTAGACTCGGAGAAATTCACCGACTTACCGATATACCACATGTCAACTTTTACGAACGAGTAAGTATGCCCGAAACCATTAAATGCGACTTCTTGAAAACTTCCTTCCGGGGGAACCCAGAGACTAGCGTGATCGATATCTGGCACCCTGAAGATGATATGCGTCCTGTCTCCAGGAAGACATCGCGTGTGATAGGTGGGATATTCACTCCGCTTACCCAGCGGGTATACCAAGCTGGGTCAACGTTCCAGACGTCCAATAGGCCCGGAATTGACGGGGAAATGTCGTGTTGGAAGTCATAGATCGAGCCCAGGTCACCCCAGGTGATCGGGTAAACTTGCACTCGAACCACGACGATTCCGATCTTGGGGCGGTTACACTCACTCGACCCCTTGCATTTCCATTATCTCTGGGCTCTGGGATACCTGAATTTACTTGGAGATTGTTCTGGAGCTTACGTAATACTATATCCGACGGTGCTTGGACGACTGGACGCGTTTTTACGCCCGCTTTTCGCGTCAACGCTCAGCGAGGCGGCTTGGACCCTGAGCATCGATAGCACGAGGATTTCCCGGACCCTATGACGCGTCTGGGGTCTTTTCTATCTTATCTTTCGACTCTCGGATGCGGGGAAATGACGCAAGTGGTCGTTCTCCTTCGATACTTTTGGCCAATTCGTGTTTCCCGCCAAAGCCGTCCCTAAATGGTGACTCTGGCACCTGTATACACCTTGTATAGCCTTACTTGTGGTGTCATAACAGCCGTAATTGACAATTACATGACAATAAGCCCGAATTCAATCTGGGACCCACAAGGTTCGTGCCTTTTCCGTTCTTCATTCGCTTCAATTTCGCTCTGACCCTATTACGTTTCATCAGAACGTAAACGGCGACTACTTTCTGTGCCCAGAACGCAACGCGAAGCGGTGCGCATCTCCGCCGCCACGAAATACCAATCTGTAAGTTTTTCAGTTCCCCGTCTGTTCATTCTATATGACTCACATCAGATGATCAGGGTCCTCTCCTTGAAACGATGGGAGCATTTTGGACCGCGGAGACTTGGCGCAAGCGAAAGGATTGAAGAATCAGTGCATTCAGGAGGAGAAGGTGAGTTCTGTTGGATTTCATTCACTCCGTTGAGGTCGGGCCTGACGACTTTCATAGCCTCCTTTTCACATCTATCAGTGAGTTATTTAGCTATCTTTTACGCGGTCAGGGAGGTTAATACGCGTAGGACGCTAGAAACGGTCTCGCGTGGCGGCCAATAATTCCCTTACAACTTCCGAAGTTCTCGCCCCGACGGCCGCCCTCGCATCACGGCGACTGATTATCCGAATAGTCTTACGTTTCTTCTGGAGCTTGGCATTCCAGGAAATGCAATAAAAGGCGATGGAATTCGGTCAGAATTCATCATCACCCACTTCATTCCCTCTTCTCCTTCTCTCTCCTTCTCATATTGTCTCTACTTTTATATCTCTTCGTTCTATCTCTCTCGCTCGCTCTGCAGATTCTCTCGTCGTTGTTTCCGCCATTGTCGCCATCGCCTTCCCGACGCGTCCAAGACGTGACCGCTTAGTACCCCGTTGATCGTCACAGCGTGGGTTTCCTCCTCCCACCATCATCTCACCTTGCTCACACGATTCTTCCTCAGGTCGGCGCCGTCTCTCATGGCCTTTTGCTGCTCTGGTACGTCGTTGCTTTTCTATTGACAACGAGCGTTCTAACTGTCTTGCAGGCCTTCGTGTTCCCGCGGCGCGCTCTCGACTTCAACATTGGCGGGCCCAGCGACGGCGACGGCGTAGGTCGAGTCTTCAAGGCTCTGTTCGACTACGCCCCTAGTTCGACTCATTGGTGCATTATTCAGTCTTTCTCGTTGACACCGTACTTACCTCTTCTTATAGGATAGTTGGGCTGCTCCTACTACATTGAAATTTTACTCACCATTGACTCAGACACCGTGTCTGAAAGCGTCCAGGCCGCGACTACTACTAGGCGCGTCGAAAGTCTTCGACGACGACGATTAGAGGCAAACGGTACGGTGCAGTTTACCCGCCTCACATTTCGAACCTCATTTTGTTGCCCAGAGAACAGACGATGAAAGCGCCCTCGATGTTGAGACTTGGCGCGACTATCACCACCACTTACTTTCACCTTTGCCGCAGGATAGCGTACCACGCGAATAGGGCACTGCGTCGGACTCCTTTCGACGGGTATTGATGTGGAGGACGGCATTAGCTTGTACGTCGTCGTTGCCGCCCATTTGTCGTCTACTCACTTTGTTCCAGGTTGATGCCAACGTTGGACATTTACGGTAAATTCGCTCTCCCCTCATCTCCCCTTTAAATGACATTCGTTGTAGACGTGTCATACTGTCTTCACAACCCGACCGACTACCCTCCCGCCATCATCATCTAAGCCTCTCACTATCGCGCTAAATTGCCTCAGACAGGCCACGTCCGCGGTAAGCTGTCTCTTAGCTTTTATCCTGTGAACTGACTGAAGACCTTTGTTAGTGTCCACACCCTTAGGAAACTTACCGACTCCCAACAACCGACTCTCCGATCATCATTGTGAAATGGGTTACTTCAAGAGACGACGGGTTCCTGTCAAAAGTTATACTTATCCGATGATGAGGACACGACACCACTATCTATGGGTTGACTGGCGCGCCTGTCGATTGGGCCGCCGGAACACACAAGTCTCATTATCGTGACCCGACTGCCTTGACATCGGGTAAGTGATGTGTTACCTTGCTCATGTCGCGGTACTGACTTGCTCACCAGGTGTTTTGTTGACCGTTGTCTTCACACGACCATCGTGGACTAACCCAAATGGACACTGACTCGATTCCAACACTGCGGACTCGTCATTGGCTATGTGCCGGTGAATGACGGCCTGGCTCCGCGCCGGGCGAACCCTACAGGACGCTATCGTGGCTCTACGCGGTCTTCTTCTCTGAAGAGATAATCCTACTTCGACTGTACTGGTATGTTAGATCTGTCCTGGTTGACATTTGCCTCCTGCTAACGAGTCTTCTAGCTAGGTAAACATTGTTTACATGCCACTGGTAAGTTTTTCTTACAACTTTGACCTAATGCCGAGGTTAACGGTATTCTCCCACAGACGACTCTTTTGGTTACGCCAAAAGCACACGACGGGTGTCCGCTGGCCTGTCGTTCGGGTGCTCTGTTAATACCAGAGCTTACCCGTGTAGCCCCCATGCTCGACGGCGGATTCGGTACGTGGTGTGACTTGCCTTGACTTACTACTGGCCGAATGCTCTACGGCGAGTCGCTGATTTCGTCTTCTACGAATCGTGAACTCATTCTTACCATAGTACGACGCGCCTCGGTACTGCCCCGCCTCGTCAGATGAGACGCGGCCTTGACTCCACGATCACCCGTTCATCTGGGAACTGCGTACCTGGTGTCTACATAGCCTTGATCGTATCGGTGAGGCGCTGTTCCTCTGGATTTCTCAATGCTTAACGAATGGTTCTGTTATTACAGCGTCGTTCACGCCTCGAACACATCAGGACTATCTCCTCGTCTTGCCGGCGAGTCGACAAGAACATCATTTGGCTTCGCGCCGGTGATTATCAGTTTGGCTACGCGCCGGCTGATTAGTGCCTTTCCGTGCTCAATGTCGGTCAAGCCCGCTTCACGGACGGAGTCAAGGACCGACGATGAACAAATGATCGTGGTAAGTTCTTGACAATCGCCTTGTTATGTCCCATCTCACCTTTGTGAATAGATTTTATGTCTTCTGTACGCGTTTGCCGACCTAGTGTCGAATCTAGTTCGTCGTCGACGTCGGAATACTTATACTACGAAAGACTTTGCTATGTGCCGGAGGGTTCAGGACGTAACTACAACTCTTGCCGGTGGGTTTCCTTATGCTCCGGGTTTGCTCTGAACTTAGTGTTCACTGGCGATAGCCTCACCCACATACCTCGACTAGGTCTATGCGCCGGCCTAGCTTGGACTACAAGTCTTGTCGGTAAGTTGAGTCTGATGCCTTACCTTGTCATCGTGCTAACCGTCTCGTTCAGGTAGACATACGCCTCCCCGGTCAACGCTGAAACGATTTCTGCCGCCCTTATCAAGTATCGACTTGGGTAACATGATTGCAGGACCTCGATGCTCGCCAGCGTATCACCACGCCCACGTACAAGATGCCAGCTCTCAGACATACGTTGAGGGGTAAGTTGTCCTCCACTTGGTTAGACTACCGTTCCCACTACCTGGTAAGGCCTTATTCATTCACTCTTGACTGATTTCCCTTTTCTTTAGGGCTTCGGTGGGTTCGGCACTTGTCTCGCAGCCTTCAAACACCGGGCTTGACAATGCGGACGACGTCGTGCGCGCTGAATAGGTTTGCTTCGACTCGATCTGCCAGCATTTGTCGATGTGGGATTCACGCGAGTACCTTGCTGTAAGTTCTTCGCGACGATCAAGGCTGGCCGGCAAGCGCGAGTGTACTAGTAAGTAATTTCCCACTTACTTGTCTTACCTTTGCTGATTTGTCGCCGTTCAGTATATTGCGTAGGCGTAGTAGTTTATTTACATTTCGCGGAGACACATTTACTTATCTCAATGGTACGAAGGCAAATGTCCCTCTCGTAACCGTAGCTGACTGACTTTCCACAGAAATTTCTTTCAATTTCATGCCCCTGGCTGAGACGCGCACACCAAAGGTACAGGGAGGCGACCTCCGTAGTTAATTAAGTAGACCCCACTGAAGAGGGACGAAAGAGTCAGGGAGAGGGTGCAAGACGAACACGCACTGCTCACGAAGACATCCTCCACCGCGAAGAGGTGGAGCACACTCCGCAGGCGCGAGAGCCAGGAAGTAGGCACGCAGGCAGAGCCAGGAAGTAGGCACGCAGGCGGAGAGGAGTGTGCATACACGGGGGGGAACAACTTTCGAAGACGCTCTCCAGAGGAGGATGGTGCGAAGATCGATGACACTGGCGTGCTTGCTTCGGCGAGGTGCGCCTCACATTTCGACGAGAGGAGAAAGGAGGCAGAACACGCACTCGGCGCAACGAGAGATACTCGCTCGCAGTGGTAGGTGGAAGCCTCCTCTTCTTATATGACCGTGGTGTGTTCGAATTCTGCTGGGGCCTCTTGAGTCCAACAGCCACGTCTGGGACGAACCAAATAACACTGTCAAGCTTAGCTTCATCGTTGGAAGAGGCAAGGTCAACGCACCGAAGGGCATAGGTAACACGGCAGTCTAGTTTTCCTGACCCGTATCCACCTGCGCGAATTCGTCGTAGCCTCCCAACTTGCGCATCCGCTGCACCAGTGCAACAGCCGATGTTCCGGAATGAGCACCTCGACCTCCATAGCCTGGCCGTTCCCACTAGCACCCCAGTTGCGCAGAATAGCCGGATGCGCAGGACCCATGTCCAGCAGGAAGCCGAGGAGCGTCTGCCCGTCCTTCTCCCACCCAGACGCCGTCCCAAGATCGAACAAAAAGTGCGGATTCCCCAGCTTCAGTCCGCATTTCGCGCGACCGCGACGCGTGTTGAGGCGCGATATCTCGCGCGAGTCGGCAGTGGGGTAAGGACGAGCAAACAACAGGTACCAGTCGCCGTTTTTGTGGCCGAGGGCCAAATCAAGGGTCAGCGATGGCGGAGTGAATTTGAATATCTCGGGAGTGTGCGTTTCGATGAACGGTGCCATTATGGATCTTTGTCTGGTCATCGAAGACGGTCAAGCATTGCTTTGCTGTCAATGAGACTCGGGAGATGGTGGGCGGGGTAAGAATAGCCTAGGGACTAGAACACGCGGCAGCGGGCTCGGAAGGAAGGCGGCATAATCAATACATTAGAGCGGTGGGTGGGTCGTACAAATTGGGAATGCGAGGACTACAGGTACAAGAGTGCGATACGAACGTCCATGGGGTTCCAAGAGATGCATGCAGATTGAAGAAAAGTATATGTGATGTGTTGAGCCTAAATACTCGCATAAGAAACCGCCGATGCATTCGAGTCCAATACTTGCCGGGAGTATTCATGCACGCATCCTGCGCGCAATACCCGGTATCCTGGAATAGAACTTGAGGAAGCGACGGTAAATCGACCGCTGCTCGCGGTGGACGACTGGTACAGGAACGCTGCCTACAGATTCCCCTCCTTGACGGATGGAAAACAGCTCTGCTGGTTCGAAAAATAGGAAAGACTTCGGTCTGATTAGAGCAGATGCATTATAGAGGGTCTGAGATCGGGGTTAGATGAGGAAATCATTTCAAGTGCTTGGGCTCTCACCTCGTCCTCGAGCTCTTCGACGTAACTAAAAGAATCTGCATAGGTGTAGAACGATTCCACTCCGGGATCGTAAACGTCGAGGGACACGGCTTCATCCTGTACCATATCCGACCAGCACGCCTGAGCAAAGGACGTTTTCGGATTGAATAATAGTTCGGTATCCAGCGAACGAAGACATATGTGGTCGAAAGCCACTGAGAGGGAAGTAGGATCGAGGACTTCATGGAGAATAGTCTTTTTCTGGGGTGTTTCCAGAAAGTGTAGTCCCAATGTCTCACCCCAAGGAGGATGGGCGGAAACCACTTGATCGTCCACGGCCTACAGGACAAATGGCAGGTAAGACATTGATCTTCGAGAAGATGGAGAACATGCCTCGGGTGACGTGAACTTTCTGAAGAGTTCGATCCTCTGAGAGGAGGGTATCATGTTGAACAAAGGAATGTCTGGAGGTGCGTTGGAGGGGTTGTCGCCGGCGAGCTGTTGGATCTATCATTATGGGCGTTGCGTCTCCATCTTATACACCGGTGGGAGGTATCGGGCCATGCTCGGGTCTTGGGGAATCCTTTTGTTATCTTCGCGATCGTAACTTGAGAACTGGTCCTTCAATTGTCCATAGGTCCCCCGAAAAAGAAGCCGCACACGCGAATATTTCAATTGTATTCCAGCAGTCACAAAGACAAAAGTGAGCTAGATCGAAGGCAACAATTGACACAACTTGATCCCAGAAAAGATAAAAAAGCCTAATGTACAGATGATAGCAGCATGCAGAGCGACGGGGGTTAAGATGAAGATGTGGGAGTCACCGGTGATAGCATTAGCACGCTTTTCCTGCGTAGCTTTTTAGTAAGACCGCGTGCACGATCCATCAGGGACTCTTTACGAGTTAGAGAATTCGTCGAGCGTTGACTTCTGAGAGTATGCACGACCGTCTGCGGTCCAGGTGCATCATCGCCGGGAGCATGCTCCGTGGTGGCTTCTTCCACCGAAACGCCGATAACCATATTCGAGGTCGGGCTTGACTGTACCACACTGGCGGAGCGTGCCCGGCCAAGCCGTCCAGCCAGCAATCCGCCGACGGCGCGGGAGAGGGTGTTCTGCCGTCCGCCAATCTGGTGCATTTGGGTGACATGGTGCGCGTCTTCGGAGTTTGCATCATCATCAGACAGATTGTCAGATGCCAATGAGTCGGCGCTGTGATTCTGATGCCAAATGAATAACTGATGGGGCTCAAGTTTCGTGCTAACCTGGAAAATTGTGGAGTATGGCGAGAGAGATGGAGATACCCGTCGCGGGGTAGTGGAAGTTATCGGTCGGGGAGTTGTGTCAATTATTTGGGTGAGGTGGTCGGAGAGCTGTCCGGACGTCAGTCATCCCGTTAGAAGACTACATGAGAACGCACCTGGACACGCTGCTTCTCCGACGTGCTTTCGCCTCTCCAGAGTCGTCCTCTGACTCGGCGTTCCGTTGAGGTGGTACTGGCGAGGATGTGCTCTGGCGTGTCTTCTCCTGGATGTCTTCACGAGTTGAGGGCGGCGCGTCGACGAGCTCCTCTGGGGTGCATCTTCGCGGAGACTGCTGGCGTGCTCTTCCTGGGTGCATCTCCTCTGGGGTTCATCTTCGGCAGGAGTGCTCTTCGCGGGTGCAGCTCCTCTGGGGTGCGTCGTCTTCACGGGTTGGGGGCGGCGCGTCGTGTGCTCCTCTGGGGTGTCGTCCTCTGTGCGCGAGCGATGGATGGGAGATAAGAGCGCCTGCCTATTTGGGACTCAACGCCTGAGTGGCTGTGCTGACTTGCAGTGCGCCTGCTATTCACTCGAGATGAAGTCTATTCGCTTTGGTAGGGTGTACGGCTTCGCAGATTGAATTCTAATAGTAAACTACACAGCTGGGATACTCTCAGACAGAAATTCAGACAGAGAAACCTCGAAAAAAAAAACTCGAACAATGTTTTGTAGGGTAGGGGCTACAAAAATGGGTATTTTCATGAACGCAAGTCCAAGAAATCATACATCGTACGGGCGTGAACGGTCCGGCCTGCTTGGCCCCAAGAACCGAAAAGAATCCCCGAGCCAACCCTCTGGCTCGGGGATCCTCTTGGCTCGCACCGGTTGATTAGACCGATGGCCTCAAGAGGAGGGCTTTGTGCGAACGTCCAAAGACGGCGTACCACCATGTGGAACGTCTGACTCTCGTGTCTTCCACCCATCTACCAGGCGACCGGCCATTTCTCGTAGAACCGGGGTGAATAGATGAGTTTCCAAAAACAAGTGCCGTTTATAAAGCATGGTCAGTACTAACCCTAATCTAGGACTTACCAGCATGGCGACATCGTGACGACTAGGCTACTTACTAAACGGACCCACCTTTAACTCTGCCAGCAATGGCTAGAGAAGTAGCAGAGAGAGGGAGAGAATGGAATGGCGTCTCTGGCTCTGTCGAGACACCTTATATACCCTCTCAACTGTTTGTACAAACAAACATTCCCTGCACGGCGTCCGACACCGCATCGGACTTGCTGACGTGAACGGACTTGGCACCCCGAACTGCGCCACACTTCTTCATGTCCGTTTGGCTTCTCCGCTGTACTATTCGATAGCAGTGATTCACAGCTCTCTATACATATACTCAACACCATGTTTTGCTTCCTCAACACTCAGCTACAGGATGGAAGACATCCCATCCTCCGTCATTGCAATATTCGAAGCATGCAGGGTACATCCCCTTATACCTTGCCTATTCCAGGAACAGAGGTACTTTTACCTTTGTACCTAGGATAGCAAGGTGTCTCTATGATGTTTTTGGTGTCGGTCGATTCACAGAATCAAATACAATTACATGGATACACCAGACAATAAGATTGAGCATGACATGCAACAGGAAAGTGACTTGCGATGGGCGGGCAGGGTCTTCTGAAGCCAAGTCTAGAGCCCTGAAACGCGGAAAATCTGCCGCATTTGGTACGTATCTAGTACACGACACAGTTATTTCCCTCCTCCCGCCACCATACTCCACATCTCTTGACTCGTCCCGCTCGTCTGCTTCATTTCTGTTGTCTCAGCACATTTTCAGGTGTTCAGAACGTCTGCAATGAGAACGGTAAGCTTACCTTCAAGCCGTGACACTGTTTCGGCGCTGAAAATCGATTCTAGTCGACCGTCAACATGACAACTCGCCAGTTACACCGACACAGTTCGCCCACCGAAGATTGGTGTAGTCCTTGTATGCCCGTCTACGGCTCGGGAGACGATAGCACCTCAATTCATCCAGATCCGGGTTTGGAATTCGCGGACAGCATGGGGGGTTGTGGTAAGTCAGACGTTGTCTTGGTGCAGCTTGCGTGATTCATTCAAGCCTCGGGGGTCCAGACAGCTCGCGCGACGTGCAGGCAGTCCGTCAATTCGTCCAGATTCGGTCTCGGAATTCGCCACGACGAGCAGAGCAGCTCAATTTGCCCAGATCCGGGGTCGGAGTTCGCAGAAGGAACGGGACATCGCGGGGAATACATGAGAGGAGGGTCAAGACAGCCTTGATGAACAGCTGGGAGCAGCAAGGTGCGTCCCAAAGTTTCCCTTCAGAATCAGAAAGGCTGAGACTCAGTACAGTCCGCCGGAGACAGAACTTTTCAAGGGGTGGCGCCAAGGTACAATTCACCGGCGGTGACGACGATAAATTCAGGTTGTAATTCTCCGAGGGTCGATCGATTCAGGGTGTGGAGAGAAGAGTCCGCGAGATGATGGTCGGAAGGAGGAACAGAGCACGTCGATCATACACGTGATGGCCAAGGTTCGTCCCGAACCATCACCTTCTCACAGATGGAAAACTGACTCCACCAAAGAACGACGCGTCATCTGTTCTCGAAAATACGTCTCGACCCGGGATAGCGACTTCCCGACCTGTTCAAATGGCGACTTCGACAAATTACGAAGGATTGCACTTCAGCGTGGATCTGCTCGCCGCAGAGACTTTCGGTTCAGCGAAATGGTGCGCTTTTGAGCTCGTTTGGAGGTTTCTTTTTGACGTGTCATTCAGCGCTATTGTCCTGAATTTCGTCTTGATTCAGCAAACGTGGCGCCCGCAGTCCGTCTTCAAGTTCTACTGGATTTTCAAGGCAGGTATTCGACGACGGCGGCGGCCTCAGGAATACATGTCCACCCAGACTAATAGGACCAGACTCAGATATTCAGGTAACCGGATCCTGCAATTCGAGCAGCGTCTGCTGTCCTCGCCGGACCGGCTTTTTTTTTCAAGAAAAAGGTACCTATTCTCCGTCACTTTTCGTCACTATTTCTGACCCTTTGTAGATCAAAGCGACTTGATTTCGGACGTAGATCTGATGAGATCTCGTTTGCAATGAACGTTCTTTCACGCATGGACGAAGAGGCGGCTGCGCCGCCTTCTTGAGAGGCCGCCACACCCCGTAGCTCCCTACCTCAAGACTTCGACTTTTTGAATACAGGCTGTTGAACGTCTACGGCGTGGGGTGGCCTCGCCGGCCGGGCTTTTTTTCCAGGAAAAAGTGAGAATTCTGGGTGCATTTTGGAGGGTGTTTCTGACATCGATTTCCTCAGTATTCGGCGCCATTATGCCATCAAATTTGGTATGTTTCTCCTTTGAATTCGATCAGTTTTGAACCTGACGACGCGTCAGGAATCAATTTGGCTGCTTCGCGTCATGATGTCCGCCTGACTGGACTGGATTTACCACTCGCCGCCACTTGATTCGCTTTCGGCTACACGACGCCGTTGATGGAGATCTGAATCTCGCGCGACTCAGCGTTATTCTCAAATTAGAAACTCGACGGGGAATTCTTCTTTAGGTATGTGCCTTGGTCTGGCTAATTTCATAGGCTAACGGCTCGCGAAAAGCTCGGGATACTCGCAGCAGTGACCAGCGGCTGAATGCCGCTGCGCCCGCGTCGCGGGCTTCTCACTGCTGCACGGACAACTGACAGGACGACAAAATGCGCCACACTGCGCCCGGGACCCGTACACGTTGGACGGCGACTGCATAGATGTTGAGGCGTTCACGAAGACGACTGCAACTCCACGGACGCCGTTGTTTTTCACGACCTCCACGGCGACAGACCTCAGGATCGGACATTTTCAATATTGGACTGGGAAGGTTTGTACCTTCCACTTTGCTTCGATCAGTTCCCGGACTTAACTCTTTATTTCGTAGTGACGGCGACCGCGGCTCCATCTCGCTGCCCTGCTCTGGGACGATTCGGGAGTATTTCTGAGGCGATGTTTGGAGGGGCTTAGGAACGAAAACGCGGCGTAGGCGCCGGTATGAAGAGTAGAATTACTTAGAATTCAAGTGGTTAGATACATCTATTTGTCGACTACGCCAGAAATGAACTTTAATTTGTTGAAATCTCTATTGCGCGAAAGTAAGAAAAATGAAGCCATACCCTTCGAAAGTACTTAGAGTTGACTACAAAATGTATATCATAAAATAAACACTCGTTGAAGATAGTGCAGATGCCTAGAATACTGTAAGAAGTACAGTAGAGTATCCTACTTAAACATGGGAAAGACCTAGAGTCGGAGAAATTCACCGACTTACCGATATACCACATGTCAACTTTACGAACGAGTGAGTATGCCCGAAACCATTAAATGCGACTTCTTGAAAACTTCCATCCAGGGGAACCCAGAAACTAGCGCGATCGATATCCGGCACCCTGAAGATGATGTGCGTCCTGTCTCCAGGAAGACATCGCGTGTGATAGGTGGGATATTCACTCTGCTTACCCAGCGGGTATACCAAGCTGGGTCAACGTTCCAGACGTCCAATAGGCCCGGAATTGACGGGGAAATGTCGTGTTGGAAGTCATAGATCGAGCCCAGGTCACCCCAGGTGATCGGGTAAACTTGAACTCGAACCACGACGATTCCGATCTTGGGGCGGTTACACTCGCTCGACCCCTTGCATTTCCATTATCTCTGGGCTCTGGGCTACCTGAATTTACTTGGAGATTGTTCTGGAGCTTACGTAATACTATATCCGACGGTGCTTGGACGACTGGACGCGTTTTTACGCCCGCTTTTCGCGTCAACGCTCAGCGAGGCGGCTTGGACCCTGAGCATCGATAGCACGAGGATTTCCCGGACCCTATGACGCGTCTGGGGTCTTTTCTATCTTATCTCTCGACTCTCGGATGCGGGGAAATGACGCAAGTGGTCGTTCTCCTCCTCCATCCCTTCGATACTTTTGGCCAATTCGTGTTTCCCGCCAAAGCCGTCCCTAAATGGTGACTCTGGCACCTGTATACACCTTGTATAGCCTTACTTGTGGTGTCATAACAGCCGTAATTGACAATTACATGACAATAAGCCTGAATTCAATCTGGCACCCACAAGGTTCGTGCCTTTTCCGTTCTTCATTCGCTTCAATTTCGCTCTGACCCTATTACGTTTCATCAGAACGTAAACGGCGACTACTTTCTGTGCCCAGAACGCAACGCGAAGCGGTGCGCATCTCCGCCGCCACGAAATACCAATCTGTAAGTTTTTCAGTTCCCCGTCTGTTTATTCTCTATGACTCACATCAGATGATCAGGGTCCTCTCCTTGAAACGATTGCGGCATTTTGGACAGCGGAGACTTGGCGCCAGCGAAAAGAATGAAGAATCAGTGCATTCAGGAGGAGAAGGTGAGTTCTGTTGGATTTCATTCACTCCGTTGAGGTCGGGCCTGACAACTTTCATAGCCTCCTTTTCACATCTATCAGTGAGTTATTTAGCTATCTTTTACGCGGTCAGGGAGGTTAATACGCGTAGGACGCTAGAAACGGTCTCGCGTGGCGGCCAATAATTCCCTTACAAGCTTCCGAAGTTCTCGCCCCGACGGCCGCTCTCGCATCACGGTGACAGATTATCCGAATAGTCTTACGTTTCTTCTGGAGCTTGGCGTGCCAGGAAATGCAATAAAAGGCGATGGAATTCGGTCAGAATTCATCATCACCCACTTCATTCCCTCTTCTCCTTCTCTCTCCTTCTCATATTGTCTATACTTTTATATCTCTTCGTTCTATCTCTCTCGCTCGCTCTGCAGATTCTCTCGTCGTTGTTTCCGCCGTTGTCGCCATCGCCTTCCCGACGCGTCCAAAACGTGACCGCTTGATACCCCGTTGATCGTCACAGCGTGGGTTTCCTCCTCCCACCATCATCTCACCTTGCTCACACGATTCTTCCTCAGGTCGGCGCCGTCTCTCATGGCCTTTTGCTGCTCTGGTACGTCGTTGCTTTTCTATTGACAACGAGCGTTCTAACTGTCTTGCAGGCCTTCGTGTTCCCGCGGCGCGCTCTCGACTTCAACATTGGCGGGCCCAGCGACGGCGACGGCGTAGGTCGAGTCTTCAAGGCTCTGTTCGACTACGCCCTAGTTCGACTCATTGGTGCATTATTCAGTCTTTCTCGTTGACACCGTACTTACCTCTTCTTATAGGTATGTTGGGCTGCTCCTACTACATTGAAATTTTACTCACCATTGACTCAGACACCGTGTCTGAAAGCGTCCAGGCCGCGACTACTACTAGGCGCGTCGAAAGTCTTCGACGACGACGACGATTAGAGGCAAACGGTACGGTGCAGTTTACCCGCCTCACATTTCGAACCTCATTTTGTTGCCCATATAGAACAGACGACGAAAGCGCCCTCGATGTTCAGACTTGGCGCGACTATCACCACCACTTACTTTCACCTTTGCCGCAGGATAGCGTACCACGCGAATAGGGCACCTGCAGCGGACTCCTTTCGACGGGTATTGATGTGGAGGACGGCATTAGCTTGTACGTCGTCGTTGCCGCCCATTTATTGTCTACTCACTTTGTTCCAGGTTGATGCCAGCGTTGGACATTTACGGTAAATTCGCTCTCCCCTCATCTCCCCTTTAAATGACACTCGTTGTAGACGCGTCATATTGTCTTCATAACCCGACCGACTACGCTCTCACCATCATCATCAAGTCGTCGCAGCCTTTCCACCATCGGGTCAAAGACACCGCTATCTATGGGATGACTGGCGCGCCTGTCGATTGGGCCGCCGGAACACACAAATCTCATTATCATAACCCGACTGCCTTGACATCAAGTAAGTGATGTGTTACCTGTGCTCATGTCGCGGTACTGACTTGCTCACCAGGTGTTTTGTTGACCGTTGTCTTCACACGACCATCGTGGAATTCGATTTTCCAACCCAAATGGACACTGACTCGATTCCAACACTGCGGACTCGTCATTGGCTATGTGCCGGTGAATGACGGCTTGGCTTTGCGCCGGGCGAACACTACAGGACGCTAATCGTGGCTCTACGCGGTCTTCTTCTCTGAAGAGATAATGGCGAAATCCTACCTTCGACTGTACTGGTATGTCTGATCTGTCCTGGTTGACATTTGCCTCCTGCTAACGAGTCTTCTAACTAGGTAAACATTGTTTACATGCCCACTGGTAAGTTTTTCTTACGACTTTGACCTAATCCCGAGGTTAACGGTATTCTACCACAGACGACTCTTTTGGTTACGCCAAAAGGGCACTACAGTGTGTTCTGGCCTGTCGTTCCGGTGCTCTGTTAATACCAGAGCTTACCAGTGTAGCCGCAAGAACATCATTTGGCTTCGCGCCGGTGATTATCAGTTTGGCTACGCGCCGGCTGATTAGTGCGTTTCCGTGCTCAATGTCGGTCCGGAGTCAAGGACCGACGATGAACAAATGGTCGTGGTAAGTTCTTGACAATCGCCTTGTTATGTCCCGCCTCACCTTTGTGAATAGATTTTATGTCTTCTGTACGCGTTTGCCGACCTAGTGTCGAATCTAGTTCGTTGTCGACGTCGGAATACTTAGACTACGAAAGACTTTGCTATGTGCCAGAGGGTTCAGGATGTAACTACAACTCTTGCCGGCGGGTTTCCTTATGCTCCGGGTTTGTCGACTAGGTCTATGCGCCGGCCTAGCTTAGACTACAAGTCTTGTCGGTAAGTTAAGTCTGATGCCTTACCTTGTCATCGTGCTAACCGTCTCGTTCAGGTAGAAATACGCCTCCCCGGTCAACGCTGAAACGATTACTGCCGCCCTCATCAAGTATCGACTTGGGTAACGTGATTGCAGGACGCCAGCGTATCACCACGCCCACGTACAAGATGCCAGCTCTCAGACATACGTTGAGGAGTAAGTTGTCCTCGACTACCCTTCCCACTACCTTGTACGCATTGGTAAGGCCTTACTTATTCACTCTTGACTGATTTCTCTTTTCTTTAGGGCTTCGGTGGGTTCGTCTCGCAGCCTTCAAACACCGGGCTTGACAATGCGGACGACGACGTGCACGTGGAACGCGCTGAATAGGTTTGTCGACTCGATCTCCCAGCATTTGTCGATGTGGGATTCACGCGAGTACCTTGCTGTAAGTTCTTCGCGACATCCAAGGCTGGGCGGCAAGCACGAGTGTACTAGTAAGTAATTTCCCACTTACTTGTCTTACCTTTGCTGACTTGTCGCCGTTCAGTATATTGCGTAGGCGTAGTAGTTTATTTACATTTCGCGGAGACACATTTACTTATCTCAATGGTACGAAGGCAAATGTCCCTCTCGTGACCGTAGCTGACTGACTTTCCACAGAAATTTCTTTCAATTTCATGCCCCTGGCTGAGACGCGCACACCAAAGGTACAGGGAGGCGACCTCCGTAGTTAATTAAGTAGACCCCACTGAAGAGGGACGAAAGAGTCAGGGAGAGGGTGCAAGACGAACACGCACTGCTCACGAAGACATCCTCCACCGCGAAGAGGTGGAGCACACTCCGCAGGCGCGAGAGCCAGGAAGTAGGCACGCAGGCGGAGAGGAGTATGCATACACGGGGGGGAACAACTTTCGAAGACGCTCTCCAGAGGAGGATGGTGCGAAGATGCTCCTTTGATGAGACTGGCGGAGGTGCGCCTCACATTTCGACGAGAGGAGAAAGGAGGCAGAACACGCACTCGGCGCAACGAGAGATACTCGCTCGCAGTGGTAGGTGGAAGCCTCCTCTTCTTATATGACCGTGGTGTGTTCGAATTCTGCTGGGGCCTCTTGACTCCAACAGCCACGTCTGGGACGAACCAAATAACACTGTCAAGCTTAGCTTCATCGTCGGAAGAGGCAAGGTCAACGCACCGAAGGGCATAGGTAACACGGCGGTCTAGTTTTCCTGACCCGTATCCACCTGCGCGAATTCGTCGTAGCCTCCCAACTTCCGCATCCGCTGCACCAGTGCAACAGCCGATGCTCCGGAATGAGCACCTCGACCTCCATAGCCTGGCCGTTCCCACTAGCACCCCAGTTGCGCAGAATAGCCGGATGCGCAGGACCCATATCCAGCAGGAAGCCGAGGAGCGTCTGCCCGTCCTTCTCCCACCCAGACGCCGTCCCAAGATCGAACAAAAAGTGCGGATTCCCCAGCTTCAGTCCGCATTTCGCGCGACCGCGACGCGTGTTGAGGCGCGATATCTCGCGCGAATCGGCAGTGGGGTAAGGACGAGCAAACAACAGGTACCAGTCGCCGTTTTTGTGGCCGAGGGCCAAATCAAGGGTCAGCGATGGCGGAGTGAATTTGAATATCTCGGGGGTGTGCGTTTCGATGAACGGTGCCATTATGGATCTCTGTCTGGTCATCGAAGACGGTCAAGCATTGCTTTGCTGTCAATGAGACTCGGGAGATGGTGGGCGGGGTAAGAATAGCCTAGGGACTAGAACACGCGGCAGCGGGCTCGGAAGGAAGGCGGCATAATCAATACATTAGAGCGGTGAGTAGGTCGTACAAATTGGGAATGCGAGGACTACAGGTACACGAACGTCCATGGGTTTCAAGAGATGCATGCAGATTGAGAAAAAGTATATGTGATGTGTTGAGCCTAAATAATCGGGTAAGAGACTTCGAGTCCAATACTTGCCGGGAGTATTCATGCACGCATCCTGCGCGCAATACCCGGTATCCTGGAATAGAACTTGAGGAAGCGACGGTAAATCGACCGCTGCTCGCGGTGGACGACTGGTACAGGAACGCTGCCTACAGATTCCCCTCCTTGACGGATGGAAAACAGCTCTGCTGGTTCGAAAAATAGGAAAGACTTTGGTCTGATTAGAGCAGATGCATTATAGAGGGTCTGAGATCGGGGTTAGATGAGGAAATCATTTAAAGTGCTCGGGCTCTCACCTCGTCCTCGAGCTCTTCGACGTAACTAAAAGAATCTGCATAGGTGTAGAACGATTCCACTCCGGGATCGTAAACGTCAAGGGACACGGCTTCATCCTGTACCATATCCGACCAGCACGCGTGAGCAAAGGACGTTTTCGGATTGAATAATAGTTCGGTATCCAGCGAACGAAGACATATGTGGTCGAAAGCCACTGAGAGGGAAGTAGGATCGAGGACTTCATGGAGAATGGTCTTTTTCTGGGGCGTTTCCAGAAAGTGTAGTCCCAATGTCTCACCCCAAGGAGGATGGGCGGAAACCACTTGATCGTCCACGGCGTGGACTCCCTACAGGACAAATGTCAGGTAAGACATTGATCTTCGAGAAGATGGAGAACATGCCTCGGGTGACGTGAACTTTCTGAAGAGTTCGATCCTCTGAGAGGAAGGTATCATGTTGAGACTGCGAACAAAGGAATGTCTGGAGGTGCGTTGGAGGGGGTGTCGCCGGCGAGCTGTTGGATCTATCATTATGGGCGTTGCGTCTCCATCTTATACACCGGTGGGAGGTATCGGGCCATGCTCGGGTCTTGGGGAATCCTTTTGTTATCTTCGCGATCGTAACTTGAGAACTGGTCCATAGGTCCCCCGAGAAAGAAGCCGCACACGCGAATATTTCAATTGTATTCCAGCAGCCACAATAATGCTCAAAAGACAAAAGTGAGCTAGATCGAAGGCAACAATTGACACAACTTGATCCCAGAAAAGATAAAAAAAGCCTAATGTACAGATGATAGCAGCATGCAGAGCGACGGGGGTTAAGATGAAGATGTGGGAGTGACCGGTGATAGCATTAGCACGCTTTTCCTGCGTAGCTTTTTAGTAAGACCGCGTGCACGATCCATCAGGGACTCTTTACGAGTCAGAGAATTCGTCGAGCGTTGACTTCTGAGAGTATGCACGACCGTCTGCGGTCCAGGTGCATCATCGCCGGGAGCATGCTCCGTGGTGGCTTCTTCCACCGAAACGCCGATAACCATATTCGAGGTCGGGCTTGACTGTACCACACTGGCGGAGCGTGCCCGGCCAAGCCGTCCAGCGAGCAATCCGCCGACGGCGCGGGAGAGGGTGTTCTGCCGTCCGCCAATCTGGTGCATTTGGGTGACATGGTGCGCGTCTTCGGAGTTTGCATCATCATCAGACATATTGTCAGATGCCAATGAGTCGGCGCTGTGATTCTGATGCCAAATGAATGAATATCTCACTGATGGGGCTGTACTAACCTGGAAAATTGTGGAGTATGGCGAGAGAGATGGAGATACCCTTCGCGGGGAAGTGGAAGTTATTGGTCGGGGAGTTGTGTCAATTATTTGGGTGAGGTGGTCGGAGAGCTGTCCGGACGTCAGTCAATCCCGTTGTTCGGGAGAAGACTGCATGAGAACACACCTGTCCAAAACGGGAGATGGACACGCTGCCTCTCCGACGTGCTTTCGCCTTTATTCTCAACGACGTCTCTGCGGAGTCGTCTCCTGACTCGGCTTGCTTGACCGTGTTAAATTTCTCATCCTGGACGCGTCTCTCGGTTTCCTCTTCAACTTGTTGGAAGATCTGTATACACAGCGTAGGGTCTCAGCTAATCTGAAGAACAAATGAGATAGCATAGACGCACCTTTTCTAGGGATTCCGGACAGGCAGTCATATTCAATGGCCGATGTGGGTGGGTGTGACGCGTCGCGACAATGTTGGAGACGGTAGGAAGAAGGTGGTGGGGATGTAAAAGATGTGGAGCAAAGATATCACCGCAACTTAACCTAAATGCTGTCCATCTTCCGCTGTACGTACTTTCTCACCCCCGACTTTTTTTTCAAAAACGGGTGTGACTTATCTAATAGCACGTGGAAGGCGGCCCGAGGCCGCCCCAAGGGTGGTCGTGATGCCAATATTCGGATTCGGATTACTCCTTCTGGTCCAATAAGTAGCAAGTGTTCTTCGAATACTCATGGCTGGGCGCGGCGCAATCCTGCATGCTATCGTTCGTACACAAAGCGATATCCCACCTTATCCGGAAGGATCCCATGATGCTCTCATCCCCCAAAAGGAAGCCTGAAAGTTGGCCGAGCGCATGGTAAAGCTGACCCCACACGACGTGAGAGCAAACTTTGATCACTTTGATAACCTATTTTCGGACTTCCGCCCAGAAAAAGACGGTTGAAGGATTGTGTGGCGGAAATGACACACGCACTGGAAATGACACACGCACTCCTCCATGTCAATGTCAATGTCATAATCGAAACCGTAGTTCAGACAATTCCCGACACGGTACCACTACTACAGATCAGACATCCATGGAGCAATTTAGAAGGTTGCTTGGAAGCACAGTGATTTATGAGCTGCCCATGCTTGCTTTTGATGGGCAGTTCCGCACTACAAATTGGACAAGCTCAGAATCAAGTGGAAAAGACGCGCGCGGTGATACTCACATAAACAGCAGCTTTACATCTAAACATTCAATGAGTAAGAAGTTGATATCACTGAGTGTATGTAGTTGACGCACTTTGAACATTGCAGCATAGCACTGCCATCGCCTTGAACCTTACGCCCACAACCGGGAGCGCCGCACTCCTTCAAACCCTTCTCCAATGATGCCTTGACCATTCGCTGCATTCCACGAGACTCGCTAGACGCCAATATCAGTCGTATCCTCAACAGTTCAGGCTAAAACTGACGCGTCATTTTCCAACATCATGAGGCATCGCTCGCATGTCTCAACGGCAAATACTGGAGGCATCGTCCTTACCCACTGGAGTATTTGGTCGAACAACTTCTTTCGATCATCCGCAGGGATGTCGTCGAGGCCTTGCAGAACGAGCAGGGTTGATAGAAATTGGCCCAATTCGGCGATTTCCGTGTGAGAGACGGTTTGCGGATTAAACGCGTCCTTTCCGTCCAGAATGCGTTTAACTTGCAGAGCTGCGAGGCCAGCAGCAGTTGGGGTGTTGATGAAGCGAACAAAGTACGGTCTAGGAGACGAATATGAGGATGGTATGCACGTGTAAGGCGCGTCGAAGTGGTTCTTCACGTAAAGGTAATATTGTTCAGCATGAGGGCGGCCACGCTGAAGACATCGTCGCTAGCCCTGTACTTTTCGACAAGCGCAGGCAAATATTTAGCGGCGAACTCGCTAAACGTGTTTGTTAACTGCTATCCAGGATCTGAGACATATACACGAACTGATAGATCTTGTATCCTTCTGGGCGAGGCATGGCTTGCACAATTCCGAGCTGTTGGAGATCGATTTTGAGCAGCAACACCAAAAGATCGAGTCGATTAGCGCATTGCTACCTGCATGTGCAGCAGTTGTGAGGATCCCTCATTTCCTTCATTTAGTCCTGATGAAGCCACCAAGTTCTCGATGATAGTCATGTCGAATAAGTTTAAACGTTCTCCCCGCAGCCGAACAGAAGTGCAGCTGCTAAGTTCTCCCACGCACTATATATGGACAAGAGTGTGTCACGTGCTCGTGAATATCTTCTCGATGACGACCATCCCAGAGCTACGCTCGAAAGAGTGGGAAAGAGATACCACATACTACTGGGACAGCGTAGTATTTCTGGCATGTTCCTTTGCGCTTCCTTGCGCGCCGTTCTCACGTGTCTCTGATAGGTCGAGAACAGACTCTATAAAGTTCCTCGTTATTACTTTGCAAACTACTCAGAGATTTTTGGATCGACATTCGACCTTCCTCAGGGAAGCGCTTCCCCCGAAGGACAGTCCGACGATCATCCATTTAAGCTTCATGGCTTGACGTGCTCCGAGTTTGACTCTCTGCTACGCGTGATATACCCCATGTACGTTCGGACGATAATCCGCATCCATTCAATGTGCTGATAACGTATCCTGGCAGGAACACACATGCCCAGCTATATTCCTGTCTCACTTTTGAGGACTGGACCTCCATTCTCAAGTTATCGACAATGTGGGGAATGTCAGACATTCGCCAACTCGCCGTCGATAATCTCAGCAAATGCATGGCACTTCGGAGGGATCCCGTCGAGTACATCGTACTCGCCAAGGCGTACGAGGTGGTGGCTTGGTTGAGACACGGCTATCAGGAGCTCGTTAAACGCACTGAGCCCATCTCGCCCGAAGAGGCGGAGCGTATTGGATGGGTAGCGTCCATTCAGATATACCAAATACGCGAAGCTGCGCTGGTCAAACAGGCTGGCAATAGAGGCTTCGTTAAATATACGGGAACACTTACGGATCATGATGTGTCTTGTCACATCGAACGTGTATTCGAGAAGGACTTTATCGCTGCCAAGGCTGCTAGTCAGAGGCATCTCCCTGATTTTTACTGATTTGTTCTCACTGGGTTCTTTACTGGTTGCTTCATCCTATCTTCTGTCTAGGTACGTTCACGTTGCCTCAGATGTCCGGATATTGAGCAAAACCTCGATGAGTATCTAGCTTGGTTTGTATGGCGCGTCGTTGACTAGACTCGATGCCAGTCGCTTCACCAAGCCGATCGGATCGTTGGCGAAGCGACTGGAAGATTTCGAGCCCTATTTGGCAGGTCGGATTTTTTCCCACGATTTAATGGGACTTCGTCGTTTTGAGCACCACCTCCAAAATTCAAACTCCTCCGTCCGCCGAATGCTTTTGATACATCATACTACACATCAATACAAGTCGAAGCATGTTTTTATTTTTTTCAATATTCGCGCTAGTATCCTCTAAACATCGCGATCTTTCCTCGCCAAGCTGTGGCTGTACAGATGCGCATGTTTGGCACCGGCGTCTATGTGGTCATAGGCAGCAATTCGGGGGGCAATGACTGGCGTGTTTATGAATGAATTTTGTGAATTTTAAAAATCTGACGATGTGGCTGCTCTTGTATTTGAATACTTCATCGATGTATGTACTCGGAATATCTATTGGATGTGTTTGAATTTTTTACTTCGCTGAAATCCGTTGAAGTCCCATTAAATCGTGGGAAAAAATCCGACCTGCCAAATCTGGTCCAGACGCTGCGCCGGTGTCCTCATCCCCTCAAAAACCGGCGTTGAGCGGCTGGTTCGAGACTAGTCGTTGACATCCTAACGTAGGTGAGCACAAATATTAATTCTACACGAATACACAAGTAACTTACAATCCTTCCGTAATGTATAAATTATAGGCCTACACTATATACTATTTATCATGCACATAAAAGTCATTGAAATCGTTACGAATGGTCTATATGCGTGTCTCTTCAGGTTGGGGGGCAGGTGCTGCGTCTGCCTGGGGCTGGTCCTCGCTCGTGGAATGGAATCCGGAATCACTGTCGCTATCGTCACCATCCTCGGATGATGTGAGGTGGAACTGCTCAGCGTCGACAAATGGCGGTTCGTCTACATCACTATCGGCGACTTTAGCAACACTTTCATCAACATTGACGTTGGTGGCAGCACCTTCAGCCGAGCCCTCAGTAGCATCCGCCGTCGCCACCGCCGCGCTTGCAAGATCTTGAGGCGTCGTGAGCGATGAATGGGATTTGGTATCCTGAGAAGTCGAAACGCTGGGCACGAACACCCCCAGAAGGTTGTTTGGCCACTGAGTACTCGTGTCGATGGTCAACTTCGGCACTTGTGGCGGCTCGCTGTTTACAACTGGCTCAACCGATGCGGCGTCGGCAGGCGGTGGCGAGTTGGTATCTTGGGAAGGAGGGGAAGTCGTCGTTGCATCCGGCGTCGCAGCGTCAGGACCATCCGTCTGCGGAACTGGCGTCACCGTTTCTGTGGAGGGAGCAGGCTTGTTCTCCTCGCCTGGTATTTTCGTGCTCGTTGCGGTCGCCGGTGACGCAGAAGGTTCCTTGACGGGAGGTTCTTCACGAGGCCTATCTGCTCCAGCCGTTTGTCCGGTTCCCCAAGCATTAGGTTTCTTCGCTCCCCAGGCGTTGGGCTTTCCATCAGGCTTCGCTCCGCCTGGAGCATTAGGCATTCCTGCTGCCCATGCGTTGGGTTGCCCCGCTCCCCACGCATTGGGCTTTCCCGCTCCAGTATTGGGCTTTCCCGCTCCAGTATTGGGCTTTCCCGCTCCAGTATTGGGCTTTCCCGCTCCAGTATTGGGCTTCGCTGCTCCGGGAGCACCAGGTTTCCCTGTCACCCATGCGGGCTTTGCATTGGGACGCGCCGTTCCCCTAGCATTCACTTTCTCCTCTTCGACCTTCGGGCTCGGACTCGAGGTACCCAACCCTTCTAATAGGCTACCAAGGAGACCGCCGCCTACCCCCGACGGAGACGAGCCTAAACTCCATCCACCAAATAGCCCTCCCCGCTTAGGAGCAGACTCCTTAACGGGGGATTTCGCATTCATGAAAGGGTTGTTCTTCGGGGGTGGCGCAGGCGGTGGAGAGGCTTTGGCACCGGGGACGTCGTCAAGGAATGCCCAGGGGTTACCGTTGAAAGGAGTGGCAGATTTCTTCGGGGAAATACGAGGCTCCTCTGCGCGAGTCTCTGGTTCGGTTGGGTGGGGAGATACCGCATTGGAGCCTTTCATGGGGCTAGAAGGACTCGTGCGAGGAGGCGGCGAGTTGAGTGCGGAGTCCTCGGCAACACTGGTAGGTGGAACAGTGCCAGAGTGAGGTTCGTCAATGGGACTGGGAGGTAGGGGAGGTAGGGTGAGGTGATATGAATCATCAATCGTGATGGTATCGCCTGCGCTTTCCTTCGAAAGCGTGTCTTCAGGCGTGGTCTTTGAGGGGGATGTAGTAACGTCAACGACGGGTTCGGTCACAGGTGTCGGTAGAGCAGGCTCCGATGAGAGCGTGTCCTTGGCTGTTGTATCGTCTGCGCTTTCTTTCGAAGGCAGGTCTGCAGGCGTCGCACTTGACGGTGACGCATTGACCTCGGCGAGAGGCTCGGTGGCAGGCGGCGAGGAAACAGGTTCTGGCAAGGGAGCATCGACGGTAAGCGTATCGCCTCCACTTTCTTTTGAAAGTGAGTCTGCAGGCACAGAACTTGAGGGTGGCGCATTGACATCAACGAGAGGCTCAGACACAGGTGTCGGCGGAAGGGAGTCTGGTAACGGCGTATTGATAGGGTCAGGGAGGCTGCTCTCTTGCGGCAGAGTAGAGTCATCGCCTGAGTGTGGCGTAGTAGCGCTGAACGAAGTAAGCTCTGGGGCAAGAGACTGCTGACTCGGAGACGTAATTCCCGGAGCTGGGGGTTCTGCGCCATCTGATGAAGCTTCGGGCACAACCTGCTCTGACGTGAGAGTGGGATCTTGGCCATCAGGCGAGGACTTGGAGGGGTCGATTTCCGCATCAACGTCACTCGGAGCAGATATGGCCTCGGGAATGGTATCTGGGGAAGGGGAAATTGAGGTATCGGCCGTTGGCGGAACTCCTTGAGTCAAATCAGGATTCGGTAAATGGCTGTCCTTAGGCGTTGATGCCTCCGGATTCAAAGCAGATGTCGAATCGAGTTTTACCTCGGTTTCTTCTCCCGCGGTCTGTCGTTCTGGGGACGCGGTTTCCTCTATCGTCCGAATTCGAGATCAGAACAACGAAGGTGTTGACCGGATTGGGCACGTACCGTGGTTCTTCAGCTCCGTTACCGTATTAACGGCATCAACAGCAGGACTCTGAGGTACCGCTTCAGCTTCCGCCGTCGAGTTCAGCTCGTCGACTTCCGCTGAAGACGCATTGACAGCGTCGTTTGGAAGTGATGTTTCCTCTATCGGCTAAATCAGTTATGGAAGGTTTGTGCACAAATGTCCACGAACCAGTTCCCTCCTTCTCCGGTGCCGTAATAACAGCGTTCACAGCATCGTCAATCTCCGCTACCTCTCCATCCTTGACCGTTGAACCCCCGCTACTATCTGTCTTTTCCGAACCCTGTGCGTCTGGTTTACATGAAATGGCATCGTCGCCGCCATCGGCAGGCGGGTTAGCGGTAGTGTCCAAGCCTGCTTGTATCTCCTCTGCTTTAGATTCGTCAGGCTGTCCTTCATCATTGTCGTTCGGGTCTACAACATGTCCATTAAAGTCATGATCAGGGCTGCTACCAACCTCCGAGTAATCGTAACTTTCCCGTTCTTTTGACCCTCCAACGCTACCGACGTGAGTATCCGAATCTGCACTGGCTTCTGCATCCCACTCAGTAACATCGCCCACGTCGAGATCATTGTCGAGCTCAATTCCTTCCGTTTCTGCCACCTCTGCGGCCGGTGCTGGGACTGTTACGTCCGGTAGGCGGGCTTGTCTTGGGTGAACTTGCCGACACCGCTGATGGGGGTGTCGCCACCGTTGGTTTTGGCCCCGTCGGCGGCGTCGGCGTCGGCAGTCTCATTGGCAGGTACACCATCGACGGTGGCGCCCGTACTGTTGGCGGCTGCCATGGCAGGGGCAGTTCCGTTTCCGCTGGAGGCGGCTTCAGACTCCTTGGCTGTCTCTGTATAACGAAAGTCAGAAACGTCTAGAACGATTCGATGAAAAGATGGTATCACCCATCCACCTGAAGGTTTAGTCGCAGCGCCGTTCGCCTGCTTCTTGGGTTCCTCGACGGGAGAAGACGACGGCGACGAAGGAGAGTCAGGGATATTGAAGAGATCTTTAATGATACTCTGCATCTCTTCGGTGGGAATCGATACGGAAGATGGACTACGGCAACCGCCGACCGAGGGTGAACGGACGCATTCTCGTGCGCGAGCAATCATGAGCGACGTGGCCATGCCGAGTTTGATACCTTCCTCGAGGGTCAAAGGCTCCAGACGCTCACATAGAGCAGCGTAACGAGTGACGAGAAGCCTTCTGTTCACGTCGTAGGTCTGGTAGACGTGAATACGTTGGATGTCGGCCATTTCAAGTTTCTCGAGCTCCCGGATGGCGAGCTTCTTGACCTCAGGGAAGGACCACCGGTGGGCAAGCATAAGAATGGTCGTCCAGTCCTCTGGTGTGGCGTGGTACAGCGAATATTTACTAGAAACCTCGTGAAGACGGGAAAATGTGATAATTTCTAGAACGCTCACGGATTGTAGAAAACCCATAAAAACTTCGCGAACTCTTGACTGGAAACACCATCGAGAACAACAGCGTTCCCTTCCGATGTACCTCGGCGGGACTCTCCAGGAGAAGCGGGTGTCGTTAGCTCGCCTTTGAAAAAACGTCGACTCTCGCTCGAAAAAATATCTATGGACACGGAAAAGGTATTGTTGTACCTGGAGAACAACGCGTCGTCGATAAAGCGTACCAGAAGCAAAAAGAAACCTACAAGGAAGAAAAGATCTCCACCAGTGAGATAATATTCGTCGTGATGCCTCAGAGCTTTGAAGCTCTCCCCGTCGGACGAGTGTGACTTGGACATTTCGAGGAGAATATTGCCCTGCTGGCCAAAAGATGGGAAAAGGGAGGAAAGAGTTTTGGGGTGACCAGGGCTAAGAACAACGCTTTTTGAATCCAGAATCGCCTAACTACACGTGTACGACACATGTCCTCCGGCACTGAGCATATCGACATCCATTTTATAATGGCTTTCCTTGATCGCCCGCGCTGTGCGCCGTATGCGTGGTGTTACAAGTTAAATCCCCTCATGTTTCCCATGCTTTGAGCACCGCCTAGGCGGGTATTGCACAGGTAAAGAGGATGCCTCCAGCCATGCCGCTGGAAAGCGCAGAACATCTTTGAATGATATCCCTGCACGTTTTGTAATTCCACGGAGACATATGGAGAATTACGGTGACAATTCCGAGATCTGATCATTGTTATCAGATCTGATTTTCAGGGGCTTCGGACACAAAAGCTTGCAATGGAGGTTCACAGTTGTACACGAGCTACACGAGCAAGTTCATTGGCGAGAATAAATAGTCAAGGGTATAAATCTACAAAATATTATAATGAGACTATGCAATCCAAGATCCAGGTGGTTTTGGGGTATCTGAACGTAAAACTGTCCCTGCCGCCTCGCAGTCCTTCACGTCGCCAACGTGTACGCGTCCCGATGTCCTGGATGTCCGCCTCTTGTGCAGCACCAGGCCTATTTCTTCGTGGACGTTAACATCCTCTTCAATCTCAGCGTCAATCTTCTCCCGAGAGTCTGCGAAACAGGCGAAGCATCTGGCATCAGCGTTCTCAGATGAACCAACGTCAGAAAGTAATCAGACTTACTCTCGACGGACTTCCTTCTCGCATGCCCGTTCTCCGAAACTGCTTTTCTACTCCAATCGGTTGTATTTGGGACGTCCAACCCCGACAAGTGAACCGGCTTTCTTCTGCTGCGTGGTGGGGGAGGTTTTATGATAGGAACTCCCTACGAGCGAAAATGAGTAAGTAAACGGAAGCAAAGGAGGAGGAAACAACCATAGATCCACCTGAGATTTTATCATCCGAGTCTCCAAGAATCTCCGCTACGACTTTGAGCACATCGCTGTGGTCAACATCGCCCGGAAGAGGACTCTTCAAGTCGTCGGGCCCGCGCGATCGAAGGCGCTCACGAGCCTGGAAGATGAGCACAGTAGTCTCGACGCCGAGCTTCTGCGATTCAACCTGGGTGAGGGGTTCATCGCGCGAGCAGAGCTTGACATATAAGGGTGATAGAAATTCGTGATCAACATCGTGCATCTTGTACAATATGATGCGGTCCACTAGGTCCACGTTCTTAATCGCCTGCAGCTCTCTGACTGCAAGCTTCTTGACGAGAGGAAATTTCCACCTCTGTGCAAGACGTAATATGACTGCCCAGTCATCAAACGTGGCGTCCGAATAGTCGGAGTAAAGACTACGGGTTTCTCAGGTAAGATACCTTGATATAAGTTATAACAGCGAAAGCTACGCACGGGTTGTAAAAGACCCAAAGAAAACGGTCAAACTCTTCCACATTGACCCCGTCAAGCATGATTGCCGAACTCAGAGATGAACCCAGCCGAATCTCTCCAGGCTGCGTCGGTTGATCGAACAGCTTCTTGAACACGACTGATTCGCGGTCGAAAAATACAGAATTAACTCGATAGTAAACGTCTTGGACCTGACGTCCCGTTAGACCTCGACACGTTTGAGATGACCAAATAGGCGCACCAGAAAGTAGAGGTCTCCACCCCGCACGTAGTAATTAGCTGAGCGCTTCAGTTGGCCCAGGCGACCGTGACCGCTCGATGAAGATTCGGATGAGGCGGATGACATGGTAGAGGTAGTACGACGGGAGGAAGAGCGACGGCGAGTCCCACGGTCAAGGGCACAGCGATACACTTTAAGTAACGCTAAGAAAGCTCGAGAACAGGAATCGATCTTCGGAAGCACAGCGGCGTCTACGTATTCAATCGCAGCAGCAGCAGCCTGGTGCATTAGGGCATGCACACGTTGCCGGAAACGTGTACACGGCTCATCGCGAGGAATACAGTCAGATGCTTTGTGGATGCATCGTTGTGTAACATAAAACATGTAGACGCGGTTCAGATCTAGGCATTGAGAAGCTCGAGTCAAACAGAACAGCCCTACAATGGATGTCACCAGAGAAAAAGTTTGGTAGATGTGTGTCATAAGAAGAAGTCTCAGGGGACGTTCCAGTCAGATTGGGATTCTCTTTGGCGCATAAGGGCCATTGCCAAGGGTAGACTGACTCGTGTCCTGTTGAGCAGATGGCGATACGTGAAGAGCGATAAGCGCTTACCGAAGCCAATGGTCGCATCATGCATCATGGTGAAAGCTCGATCAGGTTGATCGCAACCCAACAGGACCCAATCCCTCCCAACGCTGTCGACAGATGTTGAGATGGACTGTCATTGGGGTGCATATCAGCTTCAGCAGCGCCCCTCTTTTCCTGCACTTCTTGTTTCGATATACTCAATGTGTATACACCTTGATTTTGAGACAGATAACGGAAGCTATTCCGTCTTGTGTGGCGTAAACGCTCAATTGAAATGTCGAGATTGCATGTATTATCTCTAGAACTAGAACACTATAAGCTCTCTACCAACCAAGATATAATGCCCGACATGTGCGCATGTGAAACCGAAGAGAAGATCTAAACACCTGTATTTCCCTACCAGCGCGGAATGAGAAACGTGTGGTGGATGGATTGAGAGACACTAGAACGCTAATCCGGCAAATAGAGTGCCGTAGCCAGCCAAGCGGGGTTTAGGTTATACCGGCGATGAAGCTTTGAAGGACGAGATAGCATCGCTAATCTCGCAAGACACACTGAAGCCTCCACAAGATGGCAGCCTCATTCATGTCTGATCTGAGCGCTGCGATCGCATGACGCACATGAAGTGAGACGCGAACACTTTGCACGCTGCTTCGTCCTAACGACCTGCATTCAGCTATCTGCAAGCGGTCCAAAGCGCGAACCACCGCCAAGCCCTAAGCAGTCCTAAGCGCAAGCGTCCACGCGTCGCGGACACGGAGGATTATCAACAAACGAAGCTGAACCATCGCACATAAGAAGCGGCGACAGACAATTCTTACTACCCCCTCTACGCACGGAAGCATATGGCCAAAGTAGGTGGATAGCCCCTCTCCTAGAGGTATTTAAACCAACCAAGGTCTCGAAGTGATATCACATCGACAATGCGTACACCTGCCTTCATCATCCACATCAAAGCGCCAGCTATGGAAAAGCAACCATCGTCTGGCTCGGCAGTTGTACCGTCGAAACCCGCCTCTAAGGACGTCGCGAAACTCCGGTCCTTCCTCCCACCCAGCTCGAACTCATTACCCGCCCTCACCCAACACTTCAAGCGCACGCTGTCGCTGAGCCTCCGTCACTCGTCCAAGACTTCATCCTCCAGTCTTCTCTCCAGATCGGCAACGAGCGCGTCGACATCCAATTCTCAACCCACATCACACACCAGGTCTATCTCGGATTCGTTTCCGCGGATGTCCCGAATGAACCTGCGTTCATTGTTCACCGGGCGGAGTAGGAACGACAAGTTGAGGAGAAACACAGTGGGATCGTTGGATGATATGGAGACGGAGGAAGAATCGCTGGAGGAAATGGACGATCTCTCTCCATTGCGTCCCTCTCCTCCTCCACGACGGAAAGGCCACGCCATGTGCAGTCACGACGTGTCATTATCAAATGACACGGACAGCCTGTACTTTGGTTTCCCCGACGAAGCCACCATACCATCCCGATATCCTGTAACGGGGCCCATGCACGAGGAAGAACCTCTAGCGCTGGACACCCTATTCCCCCCGCGGGAATTCGATGACGACGAAGATACATCCGAGCCGGAGGAAGAGGATGTGTCGCTGATGAAGGAGTTGATTTTGGGAAGAATAGACTTCCGGATGTGAGCAGAGTAGGAGAGAAGAATGTACAGTTGTAAGGTTTGAATGTAGAACACGGCGGTATAATACCCAAGAAGAAGAGCGGTGAGATTAGAAAGGTCGAAAGGCCGCTGGCCGAGGAGTCCAAGGTGAGGTCGAGGATGAAGCTCCCGGGGAGCTAAATAAGCCCAAGCTCGGGGGAGCAGGTGCTGCGGCAGGCGGTCGAGGTGCGACCATAGGATTGTTAGCTTGCATCGCTGTTATTTCTGCTGAAGTAAGTTCTCTTTGAGCGAAGAGGTATGCAACACGATGTTCCTACAAGTCATTTAGAATCAGATTCCGATCAATGTTAATAACGTTTACCTCAAGGCTGTGATCCTGTTTGTCCGCCTGGCTCGATATACTCTGCAACTGCTCTCCTCCCGTGGAAAGCCCTAGAATAGGTCCCAGTCCGACCTTAATTGGAGGAGGCACTGTCGAACCGGTTGGTGCAGTATGATTGACGTAACCTGGCGGTAGTGTCTTGACGCCTTTAACGTATGCATTGAGGCGTAATTCCTACACTCGCCCGATACATAAACCAGCTTGACAAGACTTGAGCGGACTGACCTCGAAAGACCATTGCTTCCACTTGTCATTTGCCGAAATCGAATGGAAGACTTCCTCCCCATTTCTGGTAGGCTCATACAGCTGTAAATCCTCGTCGTCATCCTCCTTGACGCGAGAAGTCGGTTCGAACAGGGGAGGGAGGTTCAGAGCAGCACGTGCTGCTGCCTTGGCGGGGAGGGCTGGCGGTGGGACTGGCGGGCGACCTGTCGCTGTATATGCTTTCAGGTAATCGGCAACACGAAGTTCCTTTAAGAGCAAATTATGAGGGAAACAGAAGCGAAATTCGATTAAAAAATCGGTAGAAGGTAAAATCAATCTGGCGTACCTCGAAACTTAGGCACTGTGGCCCATTCAACATCGCTTCGGGAGCACACATCCACAATTCATGGGTACTCATTGCAGACGCGTAGATTTGGGAAATTCAAAGGTATAAAGACTTCAATTGAAGAGAAAATGCGTCGCGCAAAGTATGCAAAGGCCAGTCAGTGGCCAGTGGTGGAAGCACAAAGAAATGTTGAAGTCGGACGTGACATTGGTGTTGTGACTAGTGTGATAATCACTCCACGTGTTTCACCGGAATTCGCTTCCGACGGCGCTTTCCTCTCACCCTCAACTCGTTAGGAATAACTTGGGGAAAACATTGCTACAGTAGCCATTTCGCAGAGAATTCAAGCACGAATGGTCGTCTATGGTCGTCACGTAACTCAAGAACCTAACTGAAATGAATGGGCCTTCGATCTGGACGGTAATCCTTGCGCAGGCTTTCGGAAGTCAAGTCGAAAGCAGCGCTATGAGCAAGGTTTGAATGTTTTCCTCCGAAATGGTTTTGTTCAGCTCTGTACGGCATCTATTGATAACTGACGCTTTGGCAGATAGCTATCAACTCTGGTTCCGTCAGTGACAATCTTGCTTCGACTGCCTGATACGGCCGCATTCTCTGCCAAATCGCTCCTACCCACTCCGCGACTCATACTTCGTTTCCAGTTGATTTCTCAGCCCCATTCCGGTGTTATTATCATACATCCTTCTGCGCAGTCGCGTGCAATCTTCAAACATTCGGAATAAGGTGTGCACGCGGACTTTATGCGGACGGCACCCCCGAAATCGATGCGCATAACTCTTTTGCATCGTGTGTGTGGATGGTTCTACCAAGCGGTCGCGAAATACGCACTTCAGCAGACGACGACCCACCCTGCACGTACCCGGCCTGGCCTTGTCGTAGCACGAGAGGACAAAAATGCCGTCTATATGCGTTGAAAAACTTCCGAGATAATGTTTTGGGTTAGTCTTGTATTCGGTGTTAGCTCTTCCGGATCCTAGTTTTTACTGAATTCTACTTTTTACAGGTATCAATACAGAACATGGATAATGCTTCTGCGTATGACGTTCTCACTTGAAGTGCTGTCATTCGTTTGTGCTTCTACAGTCAACTCATAAGATGAAAGTTGACGTCTTCGTTAGTTTCGACTATCCTCGCTTCATATCGAGATAATTGGGATTAGACTGAGTATCGGTGTCACGAACAACGTCACCCGCGCCCTGCTTTCTGGCAATGCGATCGAGCTCGATTCGCCAGTTGCTTAGTGAGATTGTAGGTCTATTCAAGCGAAGTGGAGTTAAAGGAGATCCTGCCTCCGAAGAAAGGATGTACTCCGGTGGTCACCAGAACGCTCTTCTTCCTGTGTATTGGACTGCGGGCCTTGGACGACCTACTTCCAGGTGACCTTCCATTATGCCCAAGGCACTCGACGGGCCATCGTTACCTTGAATATCCACACGTTCAAGAATCAATGGTCTGTATGCGTCCCTTCACTCCATGTGCGGTTTATTGAACACCATCGTAGTTTCCCCCGGTCTTCCATAAATAATTCTTACCGTGTGGCGATCATGAACATTGAACTAGCTATCGAGGTTCGCAAAGGTAGGCAAAGGTTCGCAAGTGATCGGCCAACTTATTTATATATCATTATCTCACTTTCTCTCCTAGTGGTGGCGTGTTCATACCAGCAGCTATACGTGATGTTTCCGCTTAACTTGAGCTAGTGGAGCAGTTAACCATTAACACGGACGTTTCACCGGAGGATTCTCGACAGGACGCGCCTGGCGTGACACATTCCCCAAGCCCAGTGCCTGCAAGGTCGGAAGTGGTGTATCCCATATGATGTACACCCTGCACGCGATAGGGAATTAAACGATGATTTACCACAGTGCCCATTATCGACGTTTGGAACCCACTACGAGATCCGTGTTTCTGGACTGATCATCGAATGTTGTTGTCAGCGTGCATTCTTCTGTTCGCGGACTCCCACATTTAGCGGCCTTATGTTTGGGTGATATGGTGACTCGACGCTGGCGTAAATCCCCGTTGAATGGGTACCGCCTTGAAACGCTCCGGCGGCGCCGACATGTGTCAAAGCACTAGAGACGGAGTGTGGTGTGGGCGAGGCGCTGGCGCAGGTAGGAGGAACACTGGAAGATCTCGGGCTGAACAATCAGCAGATCCACCCATTCAGCAACAAACTGCGCGTACGAGACCGATGATTTCGTGTCATGTTCCTGATGCTAACTCCCAAGGTCCTCCCGGCCTTCTCAGACTTTTCTGAGTGCCTCGTATCCGCCCCGTCGAATCGCACGGCCGATGTTATCCATACACTGCATTGCCCAGTCGACACTGCGCATAATAAGGAGAATCAGAATTTGTATGGGTGTTCACAAGTATACATTTCGATCAATGGCTCACACTACTGCCAGATCCTACTCACGCCCATGTGTACTAGGAATACAATCCACGTTACGAGCATCGCATTGAACGGCGTAGGCTCGGAAATCAACTGCGAGTTTTCTCAAAATGCGTTTCCGCTCGCATGTTCTATGGGTTCCTGTGAGGAGTGAAATACCCGACGGCCTGTCGCACCCGTTGCAGGTAGGCTCGTAATTTTAGCGCTTTTTCGCCGTTGATGATGATATTCTAGGTCACAAAGCGAGCGTTGCGACATCCAGAACAACCCTTCCCCATGCTACACATCTTGTCCGTATTCCTTGAGGAGCTGCGAAAAGACATGTACCCGAAACTCGGTGCAACCGCGTTTCAATTACCCTGTCTCGGAGAGAACTCGTTCTGCGAATTCAGTCGTGCTTGTGGATCTGATTCGATGGTGTCATCGTAGTTTAAGAGGTGCCAGCTAAGTCGGTCAAAAGATCCGGTCAGGCTCGGCGCGCGGGGGTCCTGGAATCTGGATACTTTGCATCGTGTGGATAATCTTGGAGGCTCGGCATCCGCGTTATTTTCGTTGACAGAGGACGACGTGGAAGCGCTTCGATTCCATGGAACAAGGTACTTGACAACTATTGATGCTATAGATGATTGATATGCAAGGATGCGGAAGTGATGAATCAGAACAGTTATACGGTACGAATGCAATGGGATGGGATATGGTACAGATGAGCGTGATTGATGCAATAATGGAATGTCCCCGTTGGACACTATATCGACAGACAGGGTGTTAGCTGTCACGATGGACATGGGAAGGACAAGAGTACTGACGAAATGAATAAGATAAGTGGTGCGGAGTAATGGCGAACGCAAGGTTATGCGGAAGCCTTTCTTGGTCTGGATGCGGGATGGGGATAGGGCAAGGCACGGGATTTCTTGATCGTCGTGCGGATGGCCTTGGAGGCGGGCTCCCTGTATGTGTACGGCGGATGGGAGAGATCCTGATCCAGGTCAGGTAGGTGGGTGAATTGGAGGAATGTGGGGGAGTGGAACGGGAGCGGCTTTGGTGCCACGAGTGGCGCGGTGCAGACAACGTATGTTACGGCTGTACGACATACGGTGAGTAGTAGTACAGTGGCGTCTATGAAAGGAACGTACCAGGGCGCGAATAATTGAAGAAGGGCGCGGGGGCCTGCGACCAGCACATCATGTTCATGTTCATATTGTGGGAGGGAAGAAGAGGAGCGGTCGTGGGGGCTTAAACATTCCGTTGCGTGTGGAGGGTGTCAATTTATATAGGACGGTCCAAATATGGCACACTGCCCTTTTCCATCTCAAATTTTACGTCATACGTCACTTCTCTTTTCTCGGCCACCAGAATTGCAACAGAAGGTGTTTGATTTGATGCTGCGACCGCAATTGCTGTACCACGTCGCCAGAAACTCCCGTGGTTCCCTGCCCGTCTATTCCGACGTGCGCAACGCCGGCTCGCGCTATCTCGTTTACATCCGAAACGTCGATGGCAATGTTGCTGTGGGCCGCCCATTCATTTTCCCTCCTTACATGAATTAAATTGGCTCCGCTAGGACCTTGTTAATGACCTGACAACCACCCTCTTTCCCAATTCCTCAGCAAAAATTAGCACAGTGCGCAATAGACATGTGGTTATTCAGGGTGGACGCTGCAAGGATAGCGTTATGGAGTGGCTCGCGAGCAAGGGCTTCTGACACGTTGGAGCCTACCCACCCCACGGTTCTTTCACGGTTACCATGCGAGTCTTCTCCACTCGGTTTGTGAATGCGAGATTTTCGACGGCAAGGTGAGCGTGATGTCCGAACGCTCTGCGTTATCTAACCATCTTTCCAGTTTCCAACATTACATTCTTGTTACTCTGTTATCTTTGCCGTTCAATCAATCCTTTTGAAACATAGCGTTGTTGTCCAGAATATGATGCCACACAACCGACGGAGCTTAACTTTTAACTTAGCGATGTTTCATGCGAATAAGAGTCAAGACACGAATGGAACGTCGTCGATCTCGGACTCGCCGTTGGATAGCGTAATAAGAGGCGGACAGCCAAGGAATGCACGGCGCCAATACATATCGGAATCCAAGCTAATGGATGTTTCCCCAGATCGGGGTTAGCGGCGGGCTGTCGAAACCGAGAGTGGCCTTTGGGCTGGACAAAGCGCGGTGGATGTTGGTGGCGCTGACGGATCGCTGACATTTGCGTTAGTTCCAGGTTATAGCTAAACGCGCCCGAAGCCTCTCATAAACGTATGCGTCTCGCGCTTTCCGTTGTTTCAACCCAAGTCGCGCCTAAATTAGCGTCTCAGTGCTGGAAATCCCCCTTCAACATTTCTGATACGAACAATGATTAAGAGAAGGATCCTCAACCGCGTTACCGTCTCTGTTGCGATTGAGGCGGTGCCTTATTGTGTGGTATTGACCCCCTCTCTCCCGCTCTGGCCCTCAGCAACAAAAAGGTCTGGTTTCAAACCGTAGTTCCCCTTGCAGGTTGGTGGAAGAATGGAACAATCTCTTGGAGGCTCCTGACATAGACAAGATCAAGTCCCCTGACCTCGACTGCTGCCAGTGCATAGCTATCAACAGAATGCATCTTGCGTGCCATCGCTAGTTCTTAATCCGATGAGAAGACGACGGGATAAACAGCCCGAGCTGTGTAGCTGCGCTAGAACATCCAAGTAACTGCACTGCCAGAATCCACATTCCGTCGACAGTTATGATCTGCAGCGCAAACGGCGATTGGAAAAGGGTCTCCACCGCTTCACCCGAGCAGGCCACTGGTTGTCACCTGTCACTTTGGAAGAGAGGAAATCATACCCCAGGACAACAAGCACCAAGTAGCTGCACGGCTACGCTTGGACGTCAAGATTATCACACGTACAGTCGACGGGCTTTGCGGTGATATTCCATGATAAATTTCAAAGTGTTCGCACTCTGGTTCCCGCAAATTCCTGTGTACCTTCTACTGTGTGCGCTGGGCGTCATAGTTCAGTACGGCATGAAGAAGGACCTGAGCTCCCGTGGCACTGATGGACAGCGTCTTCATAAGCAGACCCACCCGAAATATGCAATCGCTTACCATTCCGCGGGCGACGTGTATTCCTTCGGGTTGTGCGAGATGCCATCTTTTGATGGGACAAAAATCATCGACGTCGGACACACCGCAGAAGTCGAGCAGCTATCAAACGATGAGAGATTTGCGACAGCGCTAGCGACTGGAACTATTAACCTGTCATGCCCCGCGCCAGAATACATATCCATCACTGCGTCTTGGCCGACAGTGGCTACAGCCGCTGCTCTAACCGATTCGATGCACGCAGGCGCAAATGTTACCTTGGGAGATACGAAATCCGTGGTCCATTTCAGCTGGCAACCCTAGATCGCATGATCAGGATGTGTGTGTCAGATCGCTCAAGTTGCCCTCTTCATACCTTCTCACTTTCTTGTCTCGCAAGCCTCTCTGCCTCAACTTTGATATCCTTCTCCAGTGCATCCAGCACTTCATCACTAGGATGCCGAATATCCACGGTCATCCGCACATTCGATGGAAACACATTCACACTACCAGGCTGTAGCGTAAGAATACCCTGTTATCACAGAGAGACTATTTTAGTGCCATCAATGTATAGGAATAAACCCTCTATACCGTTGAAGCTAACCCGTTGTGCTTTTTGGCCAACTCGTTGTTGGCGATCATGATCCTGGCCGCAAGGAGTAATGCATCCGAACGCGCGTAGAATGGGGTGGTCCCGGTATGGGCAGCGCTTCCTTCGATATCCAGCGTAAACCATTTATAGGCCTGCCCACCCTGTACAACGCCGACCTTTAATTTTTGCTCTTCGAGCATGGGACCTTGTTCTATTGAAGTGCAAGCGAGAGTAAGTATGCCGCATGCAGGTAAAATGCGGACTAACCAATATGCAACTCGAAATGAGCAGCCAAAGGGTTAACTTTATAACTGCACTCCAGGTCACCCAAGAAACCTATCCTCTCGAGTTCAGACTTCATTGTTAGCTTCGGATTGACGACATCTTGGAGTTTCCATCCGCTCTCCAAGGGGGAGAGACCAGCCCAAATGTGTGACGCGATGAGCGACTTGGGAAGCGGGCCCCCTCTTCACTAGAAGTAAAATTAAATGCGCAGGCTAACAGCCGGGCGAGAAGAACGCACTTAGTCCAGTTAACAACGGCAACAGGATATTGCGTCTCGATGTTATTCTCATCAAGCGTTCTCATGGCTTCAACCGCAGCCATAACACCCAGAATGCCATCATACCTTCCACCCGTGGGTTGCGTGTCGAGGTGCGATCCCATGGCGGTGGGTGGCGCTACATTATTGCTATTCGTAAGTGATCGGGAAACATCAAATGTAACACACCAGAAGCGTTTTTGCCGCACCGTGTCGCGAAGATATTACCCATCTGATCCACAACAACCTTGCACTTGAGGCGCGTCATCTCGGCGACAAACCAGCGCCTGGCTTGCGCATCAGCGTCGTCCAGTGATAACCGCGCCATCCCGGTATCCGTAGGGCCACTAGTTGGTAGTACACATAGAATATGAGACTTATCGTGTAGGCGAAGCATCAGAACTTACGGTCCAAAACGGTGCGCATTCCCAAACTCGCACGTTTCGTGAAGTGTAGCGTTAAGTCGATCGGCATTGATCGAGAGATGGGCATAAGGAGAAGGAGAGCCGGACATGGTGCGGATTGAGATAGCACTCGAGTGGGATGAACGCTGAAAAAAGGGAGGGAGGGTGAGAAAGTACGCCTTTAGATTGGCAGATAAGGTGAGACAAGGATAGGCAGGCCCCAGCAGAATTCGAACACCACGGTCATGTGAGAAGAGGAGGGTTAACGTTGAAAGCGTCAAGTGGTGCCGTTATCATTTCCATCGCAATTCCGAGTAGCCGGGAGGCCTGACGAAGACAACTCATGATGCGATAAGCAGATAAGTACCTTGGAGAACGTAAAATGGTCGGCGGTGCGTTATACGGGTCTGGATTTGTTACGGGCGCTCATCCAGTGAAAGAGGCTCCGTTGTCTTGGACGTGGGTGTTCATATCGTAAGACAAGCAATCTCTGCCTCGACGTTGACATGTCCACAACCGCGGAGACCGAGCTGTCAGACATAACAGTAAGCACAACGACGAAAATGAGAGAGTCTTAACGCACGTACAGGGCGACTATATGGTAAATATTCAGTCAAGGAAAAGTTGGGGTGATAGTAAAGTTGAACGCAGCGGGGTTTCAAATTCCTTTTGGGGCCCTCGTCGATCGCACGTGATCTCCATGGACGCGTCGCACTGCCACGCAGTCGCGTTCGTTGCTGTTGAATGGGCAGACCGGACAGCAACACAGACAGCATAGGCGACTCCTCAGCGGCGCAAAGAATAGACTGTGTATAGAAACACACCCATATGGGGCTGTATGGGCTGATACACGACGACGAGAAGGACAAACAATCATAAGTACCTCCTCAGCGACAGAAAGAAACGGTCGAGGAGAGGAAACAGAACGATGGTGTATATACTCTGCGGAATGTAATGTAACCAAAAGCAGAAGTGTAGCCGTAGGAAGAAAACAGCGCGTCGTTCGGACCTGTATGGACTCTCAAGCATGGTTAGCCTTGTTAAACGCTCGAAAATTGCCTCGCTGTGCCCACATAGGATGTCGTACTACGTACAAAACAGATCCAGCTTCTTTCAATATCAAAGCAACTCAGAGACCGCAGCTTTGAGTCCGATGAGTGCATTTGACTACTAAAGGACGGATGAAACTTTGCTCACCTCTCCATCACCTTCCATCACACAAGCTCCAATAGCGAAAGCGCGCATGTATCCGCTAGGCCTGGTACATATAGTCGACCAGCTCAGAGTCAGAGCACCGTGACCGCCTGTGGGTAAAGCGCGACGTTATTTGCTAGAGCTGGCGGTGTTTCTATTTTGGGCTCGGCTGACACGCGGTACCGTCGTGCATGACACGTGATGCGACGCGACGCGTTTGACTCCATTTTTTCAACTCTTCTCCGCTCTGCATCACACTTTCATCTATCCGCTGTTGACAATGACCTCCCTGTTCCCGTTCTTATGCGAGTTTACTTCTCTTCTGGGGTTCACCATGATATCACACCGGCTACCTCGGTCGAAGCCCTGTGTTCGAAGCCACCAGTGTGTGTGCCGACATGAGGTGACCCATCGAGACGCATAAACGCGCCAAATTGCACCCAGGCTTGCGGTGAACGTTCAAATCCACTCGCCCGTAGTAGGGCCAATGTTGTCCGCGACGGCAGATTTCGCGCTGTGCCGCCTTTGAGGCACCTGGGTCACTCAGCTCCGTATCACGATTTCCGCTATCAGATGATCCCATCGTAGGTCTCGGGAAGCAAGCAACCGAGTGTACGCGTTTGGATTGGGCCGTCGCACAAGGCGAGAGTTTTGCTATCAGATGTACGGGTAATCTATTGAAGTCTCAACGGAGCAAGGGACTACGGACAAGAGGAAGTAAGCACACGATAGACGGAAATGTGAGTCTTTCATTCATGTTGTTCCCTTTATTGTATGCTCATGGTAGTGCAGCATATGTACAGGAGAAATGAATGTGATCCGTGACAGTCCACAATGTGGCGGGCCATATGTACAAGAACAATGTAATGGCAGGCTGATGTTCTCAAAAAGATCGTCATTACGTGCAGATGAAAGGGAGAGAAACAAGGAAGACAAGAAGCAGAACAAGGGTATTTAATTTCCATCTGATAATTATTGGCTGACTGTGTCTAGGACGAGAGTCAACCGAAAGTGTGCCTGTCGCGCCGCTGTCGTTGCCAAACGTGACATTGACTCTAGCAACGAACAAGGCTTGGACAGAATTTGAGTCATTCCGATGGCAGAGCGCCGAGTGGGGAGCGGGGAGCACGGAACATGATTGATCGTGGGAATCCAATGTCCATGCGGTCATATAAGGAGAGCCCCCGTAAAAAGGAAAATTTCAAGGAACTTCCTTCTCGACGCCTCGGTGCCCCAACAAATTTCGCCATTGCAACTGCCAACAACTTATGATTCGTCCTTTTCTGAGGTATGCATCCTGCTTCTCTGCCAAATTAGCTTGACCCATTTTGTGCCAGCTTACAACAGATTAACAAGATTCTCTTCGGACCACTTGCATTCACCCTCGTCGACACAGACCGTCCTCCTTAGGACCCGCAGAGTCTCGCATACTCCTCCGTTCTCTTCGACTTTTGTACTATCCAACCCATGGGATAATTGCACTCTGCTTTAATCGGATTGGGCGACTCCTACCCATAGAGACCACATAGATTTTGCACGGAACACACTCCATTTCCAACGCCACAAAACGTCCTACCACATACCGGATCTTTCTGCAATGCACGCCATTAAAACCCCATCCTTCTTCCGCCCAGCCAGTCGCCCTTCGTCGCCAGCCCCAGCCCCTGCGCCTTCCCGCCCAGACTCTGGCATCGGCATGGAGCGCTCCCGGCCATTCAACAAGTTGTCTTTGACGACTTTTAGACGTGCGTCGCCCGCTCCAGGTCCGCCGGCGACCAACAACGCGCCCGCTCCTCTCATTCAGGACGGGTCCTACCTCGAGATGCTAGGTCTTAAACTGAGCGAGGCCGTTTCAAAAGCCATTGCGCAACCCAACGGTCCACCTGCTGCCTACGAGCAGGTTTCCGGACGGCGCCCTCTTCCAAGTGGCCGTGGACATGCGCTGGGCACCTTGATCGCTTCGTGAGTCACCGGTTCATTCATTTCTTAGGCTCCATTGTTCAAACTTTAGTAGAGAACTGCGGGCTGCAAATGACAACCAGCACCTCTATCGGGCGATTCTGCGCTCCCTCCATCGCCCACTGTCTGTCCTTTTGGGCAATTTATCTTCCCTCTTAGTTCCGCTTCTCTCTGCCACTCAACTCCTGGCGCTGCCTTCCACAGTTCCTTCGGTGCCCACATTGAATCCCACTCAGCTGCATGCAATCGGCATTTCTTCATTGGCTGGGGAACTGTTGGAGACGTTTGATGATTTCGCACTCGGTTTAGATGGGGACATACGCGGAGATGGCCTCAAACAAGTTAGAGAGGGACTGATGTCTCTCGTAAACCGCATCGTTAACCCATTCTTGGGCATGATGAAGAACGAGCTCGCGCCGTTCGTCGAGTCTCTCGAGACGCCAAGTGGGAAGACCGCCAAGGCTTCCCCCTCTATCATCGCCCTGCAGGCAGTAATGCCAGCCTATAGCAAGGCTATCGCGCGCTATACCACCACACCAGCGTCCCAAACAGTCTTGGCAACGCACGTAATTTCCTTAATTTGGAAAAGTCTCGTTGCTTTGACGGCGCGTCCTTACGTGCCTCCCTCTCCACCTTCGTCCCCACTTAGCGCTCCGGTGGGTGCCGCCAAGAAGCGCCGGGGATCACCGACTGCTAGCCCTCCGTTGACACCTCCAACTGCAAGGTTCACGATCAAGCTGCCCTCGTCGCGTCCTCCTTCCCCGCCCACTGCTCCAAGTGCGCAGACTCTCTCTGCGGATGCCCGAGCTCTCTACGACCTTCTGAACATGCTTCCGCGTCCGGATGCATCCAAGAAGACGACTCGCCTTGCACGAGAGGCTGTCGACGAAGCTTACGACGGATTGAAAGCTTTTCCGACTTTCATTGATCTCGTCTACGCGGCGCCGTCTGTGGCGTCGGCAGATGATACTGCTCAGCAGCTCCTGGCAGCGGCTGCTGACATCCCGACTTTGATCGCTTTGCCTGTGGTCTTACACGTCTATGGTAGAGGCGATAGCGTTGCTTCGCTTCTTGGGTTAACCGAGGCAAGCTATCGCAGTGGATGCTTGACCGGCTTCGGCAGAGCAGAGGAATGTGCCGGTGCTGTGGGTGAGCGTGTGCTTAATATGTTCAACGCCGGGGACACTATCCCGCGCAAGTGGCTGGAAGCTGAACTCGCCGAGGACATGTTACCATCGAGCCTCTGAGGCGTTGGGAATACATCTTATCTCCCTGTAAATACTTTATTTTATCGTGCTATTTGTGTTTTGCAGTTTTCGACGTTCGGTTGTGCCAATTCCCGTGTATTTAGTACCCCAATCACAAGCAATGGATTACATTAGACCAGGATAATGGGTTATCGGCTTACGACGTGGGTGTGTGAGCTGGGGAGGCATATACAAATGCCATCTGGTGGGAAGCGGGACGTCGGGTGAGGGAACGAGGCGGTTTACACGGGCGGCGGTGAATGAATTGCGTGTCACCGATCAGGTGGAAGTGTTGAGGCCACGCGGAAGCTCTTTCGGTTCCCACCGCCATCAAACAAACCGTACCACGCTGTCTGCTTGTCTTGCTCCGCGCGCGCCGCTAGCTTGGGGTGAGACTTCAACTTTTCGTGGCCGCGACCCCCGATGTTGTTCTGGAGCTTTGTTCTCGAACCTCAACTCTCAAGGCTCCAACATACTGCCATAAACGCGTCTCAGGACTTGGCGAACGACGGTCTCTGGCTGAATGTCACTCCTCGGTTCCGCGCTAGCTAGCAGAAGAAAACGTACTTCTTCTTTCTCACTCCTCCATCCGGTGACTTCTCACATCCGTCCTCGGTAGCCTTGCGTTCCGTGCTCGTCAATCATTCCCTTCGATAAAAATTTCCTCATGCATGGTCTATACTCCATCCTTCCACATTTCTGGTGTGGGGCGATGTGATTTTTGAGGACCCGATTGCAGCAAAAGTTCAAAGCCGCTACTATTGTTAATTTTGCTTGACGTTATTCTTGGTTAACGTTATCATATTAGACCTTTTGACTCGAGTTATTCGCGCCCGTGCACTCTCTATGTGCGCCAGTGCGCCCTACGGGACTGACACTGGACGAGGAACTGTGCATTGGATTGAGAACTTTGAAAGACTGCTTCCAGTCGCATGTATATGCCAACACCGACATTCAAGAACGTCTCGCAGAGTCTGTTACTGATTTGGAACGAGTTCCTGCTGCTACCAGCGCTCTGGTGCTCGAGTCTTCTGGTTCTGACTGTCAGAGTTTTTTTTGGGCTCACGCGTGTGGATGACAGTCGACTATACTTACTACTACAGCGCCCATTTTTCTTTGCCGTTGCGCTGATTGGATGAGGCTATTGCTTTTTTTACTTCTTGTACTATTCATCTGGCTATAAAGATGCTCGAGAACTACTGAAGGACCTCAGCTTCCCTCTTCCAAAGCAATGGCTTTCACCGCGGGTTTCACTGCTCTCTTGGCTCTCTCTGTCATTGGTCTTTCCAATGGTACTTACATTGTTCAACGTCCCCTCGCGACCATACGTACTGATTTTTCTTGTCTAGGTGCTGCTGTAAAATCCGGCGTTACATGCGCAACTGGCCAAACTGTTCAGAACGAGGCCTGTTGTGCGTTGTTCCCGGTTCTCGACGACATTCAGGAAAACCTCTTTGATGGCGGTGAATGTGGCGAAGAAGTTCACGAGTCACTCAGGCTGTCTTTCCACGATGCTATCACCATTTCTCGCTCTTCTGGGTAATTTATCTGGATAGTTGTTATTTCAAGATACCGACTGATACGCCACATCTAGTCTCGGTGGCGGTGCCGACGGTTCCATGCTCATCTTCTCTGACATCGAACCTAACTTCCATGCCAACCTCGGTGTCGGTACGTATGATGCTCCCTGATGTATTCTCGTCATCAACGCCTTTCAGATGAAATCGTTGAAGCCCAACGCCCGTTCATCAACGCTCACAACGCTACCCTGAGTCCCGGAGATTTGTACGCGTGTTTGTTTAGCTCTGTGTCTAGTGCGTTAACCATCTTCTCACAGCATGCAATTCGCCGCCGCGGTCGGTGTCTCCAACTGCCCTGGCGCGCCGCAATTGAACTTCCGTCTCGGGGGTCGTCCTCCAGCGACTGTTCTACCTCCGGATATGCTGGTTCCGGAGCCATTTGATAGTGTCCAGAAGATTCTGGCCCGGTTTGACGATGCTGGTGGTTTCACACCCGCCGAGGTCGTGGCCCTTTTGGCGTCGTATGTATCATTCAGTCGCTCGCCTGATTGCTTTGTTCTGACGTGCGCAATTATGCCAGGCATACCATTGCTGCTGCGGATCACGTCGACCCGACGGTAAGCTTCTATTTACCAAACGGACGTTGTGATTTACACTTCTTATCTAGATCCCTGGGTATCATCCTTCTTAACTACTTCTCAAACATAGCTGACGGTGCTTGTAAGAACTCCATTCGACTCCACACCTGAAATCTTCGACAGTCAGGTCTTCATTGAAGTTCAGATGCGCGGCGTGCTTTTCCCAGGGTGCGTTATCGAACTACGCTCGTAGCTATATTCATCAAACATCTGCTGGTGACTCTAGATCCGGAGGCAACCAAGGTGAAGTCGAATCAGGCATTGCTGGAGAAATGCGTCTCCAGTCAGACAGCAATGTAAGTTCAATATGCCTTACACAAATGTTCATTCTGACGAGAGATTTCTTCTGATAGTTTGCCAGAGGTACTTGCTTCTTTTCGGTCCCGCCTGGGGGGAAACTGACGAGACTACGCAGATTCCGAAACCGCTTGCGAATGGCAGTCGTTCATGAGTGCGTCTTGACAGTGTCCGAGATTTCCACGTTCTCTGACGATTATCCTCCGTGTAGACGACCATACCAAGCTCCAGACTGACTTCAAGGCTGCGATGTTGAAGCTTTCCCTTCTCGGTGCTAACCAGGCCGAGATGGTCGACTGCTCAGACGTCATCCCCGTCCCGCCTCCTCTTCCCGCCAATGCTGGGCCACACTTGCCTCCCGACACAACCATGAACGATATCGAAATTGCTGTATGTAGAGGCGCTCTTCTGTCTCGTATCTTGGTAACTAACCGGTATACAGTGTGCCTTTACGCCATTCCCAGCATTGACCGCTCTTCCTGGCCCGGCCACGAGCGTTTCGCCCGTCCCTCCTTCGTAAATATCAGGATGACGAAGGTCGCTTGAGAGCTATGGCGTCTTACACAATATTTCCTCTTCCCGGTCTTCATCTTTGTTGATAGAAATGTAATTTTAGCAGTTGTAAATTCAACCATGACTGAGAATACTACCTGCAAGAAGCTACCACTGGCGTCCTTTCGGAATATGCACCATTTCAACATCCAATCCTGCATCTTTGAAGGGCCGAATCACGTTCTTGTGTTTCTGGATAGAATCAGGAGACAGTGACGTTCTCGACTGTACGTTGATTCCGCAGAAATCCAAACGTGTTACTTGGGAGGATTGAGTGACCAAAGAAAATCGATTCTGAAGCAAACGAGAAAGGCTCGAGACCTGCTTTGGAGCCACCTTGAGCTGTAGGTGCCTTAGCAGTGGAAGGGGCATCTGATTTGGCATTCCAATCAGGAAGTTAAGGACAGATCGGTCGACCTCGCCGATACTGCCTTGGATAAGCGAAATCGAGGTGAGCGAGTGCTCTTGAAGGCGAAGTACATCCAACAAAACCGAGGGAGTGATCAATGTGTTGTCTTTTACATTCAGCGTCTGCAAACGGCACTGAGAGCGTTCAAAAAAGTTTGGTAAGGAGGAAACGGAGAAATTTGCGAGATTGTTGCAGATTGTGATACGCATGTCCAAGTGCTGAAGGGAGGGGAGAGTGAGCCAGCTGAGGGTCCCTTCAATACAAGAGGGAGGACCCTCAAGCGTGAGGGATGACATGTGCGACAAATACGCGGGGACTGGACGAGGCCCACCCGACGAAAAATCGACCGGGGTCAAGAACGACAAGGACAGATTTTCAAGAAGGGGCATGCTCTTGAGACTTTGAACGGAAGCAAGAGAGCACGCAGACAAAGAAAGACGCTTGACGTGCGTCATGCGCAATATGTTTTCCATAAATAATCCGTCATCCCCGAAAAATGAAAGCTTGACGTCGACCAGCTGCTTTGGCGGTACCTGGCGGAGGAAATGGCGCATCCACTGCGACATATCATCCACAGCATACTGTGATGATACGTGAAAAGTTTTTAAATACGGCATAGGGTTATGGGGCCAAAAGCTGGGGTGATCCGCCAACGCAGGCAACGTTATTGTTTCAAATGGCGCGAACTGCAGATTAACTTCCTGCGTGCGAGGTAACACTTCCACAAGCTTCTGAAGCATAGCAGACACTTCCTTGTTTCGAAACGCGAGGTCTAGAAGATACGGGTGACCTCCAACGTTTTGCACGATAGAAAGAGGAACACTACCAGCCCTCTCAATCGCTTGATCGATTCTTTGCCAGTGCTTGTCTATCACATTTGGAGGAATGAGGCGCGTGGCGCTATCATGGGGATAGAGGTGAGTCCTCGCGCTATAAACGTATGGCCCACTCATATCAATCGCGGCCCAGAGGCGTGGCGTGGTTAAAGTTATGGCGCGCCACCGCCGGCAAACTGATAGCAACACGTTTCGACGACATGAAATATCGTGAAATGCAGAAGCGAGGTCATGCGAGGTGAGGTATGAAGGAAGTTGTCCTGAATGAATCCCACAATATTCCAAGAATATGTAGGATAGGATTTCGGGAATGAGGACGCGTATAGGGTTGCACCGAAGTGCTGTCTTGTAGTCCGCAATGGCGCCCTTGAGATGCGCGAATCGGGCGGAAGTCTCCTGGAGCCTCGTTTCTAGGTCCGCCTTCAGTTTGGAAACCTCTTCGAACTCTGTTTCACTTTTGGTAAGCGAGGTTTGGATGGCAGACAAATCCTTGTCGTCAAAGGCGTAGCCTTTGACGTTCAAAAGCGCGTTTATATCAGTCAGTGACATTCTATACAACGCTCAATCGTCAGATTGCAGGAGAAAGGAAAGGTTGGTTGCCTCATACCTGAGTCAGGTGGTCGTAAAAGGAAACCCTGAACTATTAAGCGTGACGGAGAGTGACGTGACCTCATACACCTTGTCAACCAACATCCACAAACATCCTGGCCGGCTTCATCAAATGTCAACGGTGAAATCCTAGGTTTCCTTAAGCTCAGTAAAGGATTGAAAAGCGGCCCAGCGACGCATTTGAGCTCTACATCCACGCGTTGGTAGCTTCCAGCTCTTGTGGAGAAACACTGGTTCTATTCAACTTCGGCCGTCTCACGCTGAGTCTTTACCGTGGCTGCATTTATTATTCATACGGTTTTCGGATACATGAACAGCTAAGGAAAGTATCTGCAAGAATGCTTTATGTCCCCTGTGTTTCCCAAAGGTGTTTCGGCGCTAGCGCTCCTTTCGTTCCCATAAATTGGTACGTACTCTTCCATTCTGCGTTTCATTCAATACTAAAGCTCTCACTGTCTACTTTGACAGTCTCGTATCTGTTATCGAAAATGTATTCCATGAACCACACGTCCTCCTGTATGGCATTATCTTTCCAATACCCGACGGAAATACGTCGCTGGTGAATGCCTGTCTGATGAAAGTATGTGAATCGTTCCTTGAATGACCGTTATACCGAACGGTCCCTGTCTTTTGGGTGATGCCGTACTGTTGGCACCGTGTGAGTGTATCCCACACCTCCTCTTTTCGTTCCTTGACGCGGCTCTATTTCCTAGTTCAACTCTACCGGGTTTTCAGAATCCTTCAGTTTTACAACAGAAAGAAAGCTTTGTCTTCTCACATTCTCCCTTCGCCCAATGGTAACACCGTATTTTGTCGGAAACACGCCATTGGTGACAACTTAGCCGGTTTTTCGTTTCAACACTGCCGTCGGAACAGTTTTGTAGGTATAAATGGCACTGCAAGTTGAGATGTAAGAGCAGGATACTCGATATCTTTCAATGGCTCTTCGAGGACTCTCCATCGCTCTCCTGGCGCTTGCTTCTGTCGTTCAGCTTTCCAGCGGTACGAAACCTCATGTACCTGAGCGTTCTTATTTCTCACTTTATTGTCTCGCTTAGCTGCGCTCACAAAACGCGTCGCGTGCGCCGATGGTGTGCATACCGCCAGTAATGCCGCGTGTTGTGCCCTCTTCCCCATCATCGACGATATCCAAGAAAACTTGTTCGACGGTGGGGAGTGCGGTGAAGAGGTTTGTATTTGCCTCTTCTCACATGCATAGTCTCATCAATGTTGTTTTAGGTTCATGAATCCCTTCGTTTGACTTTCCACGACGCGATTGGTATTTCGCCGACGAAAGGGTGAGGATTTGTTTGAAGAAGCAGTGTTTACACGTTTTATTGACGCCCCTACTACCAGTGGCGGAGGCGCCGACGGTTCCATCATGACATTTTCCGACATCGAGACCGCTTTCCATGCCAATGGAGGAATCGGTGTGTTCATTCGGAGTCCAGTGCAATTAATGGCACTAACTAATATATTAACAGATGACATCGTCGACATTCAACGCCCGTTCGTGGAGGCGCACAACATCACAGCCGGCGACTTGTAAGGCCCCTCATGTTATTGCTACGTTGAAATTGACACGTCATCTAGCATTCAGCTAGCGGGCGCGGTCGGTGTCGCGAATTGCGCAGGAGCGCCAAGGCTCGACTTTTGGCTAGGTCGCCCTGCTGCCAAGGCTGCATCCCCGGATCTTCTCGTGCCGGAGCCTTTTGACACGGTCAGCTCAATTCTAGCGAGGTTCGGGGAAGTGGGGTTCTCGCCGAACGAAGTTATTGCTCTGCTCGCATCGTAAGGTTTTGTTTCTGATATCCAGACCCTGGGCTCTCATTTCGATTAGCCACTCTATTGCCGCTGCGGATCACGTTGACGAGTCGGTATGTGTATCCTCCATGTTACCATAACTTTCATTAAGGCATCCTATAGATCCCAGGGTGAGGCCGCTCTATATCTTAATCGTTTCAAACGGATCCTCATGACTTTCCTAGAACTCCGTTCGACTCGACGCCTAATACATTCGACACTCAATTCTTCATTGAAGTGCAGCTCCGAGGAACTAGGTTCCCAGGGTAAGTAATGCCTGCGCCACGTTGAGTTCAGCACTCATTCAAACTGTAGCACTGGTGGTAACCAAGGCGAGGCGGAATCACCCTTAGATGGAGAAATTCGTCTTCTGTCTGACTCCGTGGTTCGTACTTCTTCAGTACCTTGTTCCCCGCCTGAATTAGCCTTTAGCTGGCCCGTGACTCCAGAACTGCCTGCGAGTGGCAATCGTTCGTCAGTAAGTGCAATCGTTTGCGGCCCTATCTCAAACCTGAGATGTTGTTGTTAGACGATCAGTCCAAGTTGCAGAGTGCCTTCAAGGCGGCCATGCTCAAGCTTTCCTTGCTCGGGCAAGATCAGTCTAAGATGGTGGATTGCTCTGAGGTTATCCAAACCCCACCATCGCTGGTTCCCAGACCTCATTTACCGGCTGGACTCACGATGAACAACATAGAGCAAGCAGTAAGCTTTTTTTTGACTCTGAGTCGGAAAATCACTTACGTCGTTCTCTAGTGTGGCACAACGCCGTTCCCTGCTCTGACCGCAGACCCAGGCCCTCAGACCTCCGTCCCAGCCGTGTAAGTCCTTCATCCTTGACCCTTGCTTGTAACTCAAGCGGTGTGCCAGACCTCCATCCTAATTCGACTTCGGGTTTCGTGGCAATAATTTTGATCTTATTCATCCGTCTCTGGGTCTGCGACCATCCCTGTAACTCTTCTCGATAGAATATTTGAATGCAGTACTGTTTAACCTAAGACATGCCTGAGTTTTAGGCAGGCAGTACTTTCGTAAGCCTACGAGGAGAGAGTATCTTGGATAGTCCTGTTCCTCCCGTTGGCGTCGTGGTACACATCCACAAATTCGTTCGGGCCTGTGGGCGGAGAAGGAAAACCTGCGGTCCTCGAGGTATGTTCTCGCGACGGACGTGAATCTCCAGGTCCTCAGATTGGACAGCGCCTCGAGAACGTAAAGGATTACTTCTGGCGTCTGTCTATAGTCAAAGGTATGAAGTGCTTTGAGTGAGCTAAAGCTGGCTTGTCCTACTACACGAATCATACTCAATATACATTCGGCGAACTTTGAGGACGATGGGCGCCAGTGAGCTCGGCGCTTTGTGTCGGTGCAGACGAGTTCCTCCACAGCAGGAAGGCGTAGGAGTGAGAGGATTGTGGCGTTGTCGATGTTCGAAATCTACGCACGGTTTCGTATGACTTCAACGAAAGCGAGCAGGAAGTGGCACGCTTGATGGAAACCCTTGATCACAACACGTGCGCGTTGTATTTTCTTTCCTGCGTCCATCACAAAGTCTTCAATGTTGTTCGCGGACTCTCCTATGTCCAAGGACTTTGCGGTTGCTCTTGGTATGTACTTATTTTGTCTCCAAATTTCATGTTATGCCAACATGTGGACTTGGAGGGATCGAAAAATCAGACTTCACAGATGGTCGCGATTCGTTACCAGAAATGGCCAAAGTCGCTGTCCTATGCAAATACGTGAGTATGTAATCTCGTGCTTCCTCCACTATTCTCAGTAGCCGCCAAAGTTAGACGATCTGCGCCGAGAAACTGAGGAGCAACAAGATATTATTCTATCTCGATTCGCCGCATTTTACCTCCCGGCCACAATTGAACGTGCCCTCGACGTCCCTCCCCATAACTCGCCTCGCGCCGTGACTTCCGATATTATTGCGGACATGGGTCTTATCAATGGCTATCTCATCATGCTAGTCGCATTGCAGCACATACCGTATCTTACACAGTACCTGAAGTCTATGAAGCCCTGCGCAGTACCGGAAAACGACTTGCAGCGGTCTTGGCGGAAAGACTGGTCGATCTCAGTCCACGATGGAATGACTCCATGCGTCGCAGAGACTCGCGGTCTAATCAGGCATCCAACGATGGGGCCGATTATAACCACGAAGCCGGCAACGTCGTCCAGCTTCTGGGTTCGCTGTGTACAGTATACATAAAGGAGAAGAAAGATAAAGTTATACCTGCCCCCATCAGGGAACGCTTACTCCCTCTCCTGACCGATTGGGCTCGACGATACCGAAATGACTTCTTGGGGGTCGTTTCCTTACGCTTGTATCAGATTTTGACGGATCCGGCTTTCAAACCCGACGTAAAAAAGATGCGGAGCCGATTCAAAAACTGGGAAGTTTGTGCGTTGCCTACCTGTAACGCGACACAGAACTTGAAAGCTTGTTCAAGGTATGTCCCATCTTTTTCTTCATCCTTAGAATCTCAACTCAATTTGGTACTATCAACAGATGCTTCACCGTTAGATATGCAAGTCTCCTATTCATGACTATCGGGTGCTCTTACTCACTGATATGTTACAGTGCTCTGCAGATCATCAACGAGAGCACTGGACGTATAACAAGGGGTTCGTTATTGTAAATCACAAGCAAATGTGCCACAAGACAGAATACTAGAGGGCAGTTCTAGCATCGACACAGTGTAATGCAACTTGTATAACGCTACTGCTGGGCAGCTCAGTCTGATTGGCGGCCTGCGGCGGACCGGCAACATGGGAAATCAGCACAAGGCGTCGCAGGTCGCCTTCTTCTCACCCATGATGTACATCGCTCATGCCGCACGCAATTGCAACGTAATCCCGAAATTTCAGCCACGGACTCTGTCGGAGAGGTCTAAATCCAAGTTTCTAGCACAGCGGCATACCGACTCGATGTTCCACACAGAGAATAGCACTAGAGGGCGTTCAAGGCGGATTACACTTCAAATGCTTTGTTCGAGGCTGCAATGAGTTCATCCACCGAACATTCGCGACGTCCTTGGCATCTTCGTAAAAGTGACAGGTTGTGGGAACCGATGCGTGCGTGGGTTTTTCAGCGCATGCTTGCTGACGGAATAATATGGTATTTAACATAGAAAGACAGTGGTCATTTCTACTCCAAACCACTCTCTTGCTCTTGGAGTCCTACTCTCGTGTCGTTCAGATGTCTTCCCGGTCTGCCACCACCAAGATGCCATCTCAAACCTACCTCTCTGCACGTCCCCTGGTTGCTTTATAAACATCGCCTAGTGACCATGCGGCGCTCCTTCGGACAACGCGCATATGACTGCGGCCAAAAATACGCGCGAAGCTCCGACGTGATTTAAAGCAGGCTGCGATAGCCATCTCTTCAGACCTCGATAACGATGATGTCTCTTCTCAAATTACTCCCAGCGATTTCTTTTATCGCTTGTGCGTACGCTCTTGGCGGGGCGATGCAAGGTATGGAAGACGCCATGGAGATCCAGAGGGAGCAACTGGAGCGGTTGCAAACCTTCCTCGGTCCCGACGCCGCCTCTAAGCTTCGTGCGCGCCAGGATTCGCCGACGATTACGTTCTCCAATCCTGCGGCAGAGAAGTTTTTCGTAGACGGGACGACTATTCCTGAAGGTAGTTTCTCCGACTCTCCGTTCTGCCACCATTTCCATGAACCTCCGTCTCAGTTAACTTCGATGCCGGTCCTTCCTGGGCGGGACTCATGCCCATTTCTGGAGACCCAGAAGAGACACGGAAATTGTTTTTCTGGTATACTACGGACTCTCGTTACACTTCAGGCCCATTCTTAAGATGATGTTCACAGGTTCTGGCCGGCCGCAGACCCTTCAGCGGTGAAAGACCTACTCTTCTGGACGAATGGTAGATTAGTCCTTTGTCAAGTAACGTCTGATTGACAGTGCACGTCTTATAGGTGGACCCGGATGTTCATCTCTGGAAGGCTTTCTGCAGGAAAACGGACCAATCTGTAGATCACTCTTGTCTAACTCTCAAACTTAACATCGTTGACATCTATCTAGCTTGGTCTTGGGGACAAGCAGAACCAACTCCGTAAGTCGTTGTTCGACTAGATTTATGATTGCATTTCATAAGCTTTTAGTAACCCATTTTCATGGACCAACTTGGCGAATGTCCTTTGGGTGGAGCAGCCTGTCGGCGTGAGTACAATCACACTGTTGTTCATTCCGAGTCTACTGATATCGTGACTGTAGACCGGATTCAGCCAAGGCAGCCCCAACATCACGAACGATGACGAGCTCGCAGAGCAGCTCACCGGGTTCCTGGGGCAATTCCTCGAAGTGTTTTCGGAGCTCAAAGGCAAAGATTTTTACCTCTCCGGAGAAAGCGTAAGTATCCTTCTTCGCTTGCTATAAGTGTCTAACCGCGAACTTCGTAGTACGCTGGCTTCTGTACGATACGCCACAACTGTGTGTCGTAATGCGCTAATCGATCATATAGACGTCCCATACATCGCCAATTGGATATACGAGCACCCCGGGCTTGATCTAAACCTCAAGGGCATATGGATCGCTGACCCGTCCCTCACTTATGGCGTCGTACAGCAAGAAATTCCAGCCCTGCGTTTCGCGCGGGCGAATGAAAACCTCTTCCCCTTCAACTCGACGTTCTGGGATCAGCTGCAAGAGATCTCCGATACGTGTGGATACACAGACTACCTGGACAATTTCGTTACATATCCACCCGCTGGGCAGCTGCCGTTCCCTGCGGGCGTTGTGGAAGGAACTTTTGGGACGGTGTCGGCTGCCTGTCGGATGCACAGTCCGATTCAGCGCGCTGTTGGCGTGTGAGTGTGCCGTCGTATTTATCCACGTGTAAACTGATCCTCGAGTCCTGAATACTAGACTTAATCCTGTGTTCGATGTCTACAGGTACGTAGTACATCAGTCCGTGAAGTGTGTTTACTTGCTGACTTTTATTGAGGGTATCCGACACGTTCCCGAATCTCTGTATGTCGTGTCACCTCCTCTGTTCGCGTTGAATCCTGACCTGACTGCTCAGGGAGTGTCCTTGGCTTCCCAAGGTCCACACAGGAGTTTGTATACTTCAACCGGTACGTATCTTTTGATCACAGCTCCAAAGCGACCTTTACAACGCTCGTTCTATAGCTCAGATGTATGTCCCTCATCGCCGACGTGATTCCAAGTCACATCCCATTTGTAGGTCCAACAAGCTATCCATGCACCTGCGATCGAGTGGGTCAGTTGCGCCAATAATGCCGTGTATATCAACCGCACAACAGGAGCCGGTGGCCGAGACCAATCAGTCGCCTCAACTCTTAGCGTTCTCCCTAATGTGATCGAAAAATCTGAGAGGACTGTGATCGTCCATGGCCTTGCTGTAGGCGTCGCTGCTTGCCTCCAATCTCCGCCCTCATCTTGCACTTGACAGGATTTCATTCTGGTTGCTGAGGGCACACGGATCGCTATTCAGTTAGTAGTACTCTTCAAGCTTTTGAATAGTGGCTGACCTCTCGTAGAAACATGACCTGGAACGGCGCTCAAGGTTTCCAGACGCCGATTGAGCCTGAAAGCTTCAAACTGCAGAACTTTGGCGTTTTTGGTAATGAACACACTGAGCGGGGCTTGACTTGTACGTTTGTGAAGTCGTCTTGCGAGCAGATACTCAATCGCTTCAAACAGATGTCGAGTTTGCGTTCAGCGGTCATATGACTCCTCGTAAGTCATCCGCACGCCAGTGACATGGATGGTGCTGATAATTGATTTGCCTAGAATTTGTACCATGGGCGGCGTTTTCGACCATGTCGTTCCTCCTTGGCAGGCAGGACTCACCGTCAACAGCGTAGTCGATCGTGTACTCGTGTGTCCGACTCTTCAATCATTTTGATTCAAGGTTTTCTCCTCCCTGCGCCTTGAGTTGTAACGCCGTCAACGTGTCCGGCCCATCAGATTCTACTCGAACTGCCATGCAGGATGCTCTCAGCATCGTGACGCAATTACTAGTCGGTGCACTTCACCTTCGTCCTGCAATAGACATGAGCCTGATAAACTTATACTGGCGTGCGTGTTGGTTGCTTTTGCCGTCGTCTGTGTCGCGTTATCATGACAAGTCGTGCTCACTTGGCCATCCTATCCGGAGTCTGAGAAATCTCAATGCAGACCATCCTGCATGGGAAATCTGTCGGCAGCGTCTGCGTCTATTTCCACTGGTGATAACGCGGGAGATGATGGAAGACTCGGCGCGAATCCAGTGGTTGTCGTGGATCAGGACGGTCCTCTATACGAGAATTACACTGTGATCAATGAAATCCTAGATGAATGCCTGTATAGTTCCAAGACGTTATTAGAAGCTGCCACAGTGAGTAACAATTTAACACCCATTACCGAAAGCTACTATATCTGACGACGCTCCGGGCCAAGGTGTTGTCTGACGTGGGAGGCATACCACAAGAAGTACACAGACACGCCGGGCTTGATGCCTCAGCGTATTTTCAGGATGGTTTCTGGACGGCGGAAGGGCAATGTATGAAATATTGAATTACTTCCCACAAGACGGCGCCACACTTTGGGTTCGGCCTGGATCGGAATATAGCCGGCGGGTCTCGGCGACCCTGCCTCCATTCGTCTAGATAAAGCGTGGGAAAATAAACTCTTACTGGACATTTTTTTCTTTTTTGGCATATTTGCGATGGCAGGCCTTCTTCGTTCCTGCGTCCATCGACAACCGCTTTTCTCCTTCTGTTCCCATTTCTCGACCTCCGCCCCCTGCCTCGTCAAGAAGAGAATGCCGCCCAAAAAAGCCGCCGCCGCTGAGAAGAAAACGCTCCTGGGGCGACCGGGCAACAACCTAAAGATTGGCATCGTAGGTTGGTTCGCTTAGATGGTGAACTTGTCATCTACTTACTGTGTTGTATAGGTGTGCCGAACGTCGGGAAATCGTCTTTCTTCAACGCTCTCTCCAATACAAGTAGGCGACGTGTCGATTTGTGTGGATTTCGTCGGTATAAATCCACAGCACAGGTCTGGCCCTAGCAGCAAACTATCCCTATGCAACGATTAATCCAGAGGTGTGTACATCTCTTCAACAATTTGATAAACGGGTCTATGTTACTGGTGTGGGCGGTCGGCGGCTTGATCATCGTCGACATCAGAAGATGGATAAATCCTCCATATCCTTTCGTAAACAATCCGTCATGTATCCTTACTCACATCCTTTCTAGGAAGCGCGTATCCCTGTCCCAGATGAACGCTTTACTTGGCTCTACGAAACATACAAACCCGCCTCCCGAATCCCTGCCTTCCTCACCTGCATAGACATTGCTGGCCTCACAGCCGGCGCGTCCACCGGTGCTGGTCTCGGAAACGCATTCTTGTCCCATGTCCGCGCCGTCGACGGTATTTTCCAAGTAGTTCGCGCTTTCGAGGATGCGGAAGTCACTCATGTAGAGGGCGACGTGGACCCCACCCGTGATATGAGCATCATCCAGACAGAACTGCGGCTCAAGGACATCGAGTGGGTCGAGAAGTACATCGACATGGCCAAGAAAAGCACTCGCAGCTTGGGCAGCAACAGTCTCGCAGACAAGGCAAAGAAGGAAGAGATTGCGATTGTCGAGAAGGTTCTTAAGGTTCTCACCGTCGACGAGATAGACGTGCGCAAGCACGACTGGTCGAACAAGGAGGTAAGCAATCGCTCCCTGCTCTGCTTATATGATGAAAAAGAGCTATATGCTCGATTAACCCAGCTCGTCGAGGAGGGAGTAACGCCCCATTATTCCTATGAGATTTCTTGTTTTCTTCTTACTTTTCATTTTCCTGTACAATCTATGAACTTTGTTGACATCTGCCCTCTAGGTAAACCAATCATCTCAATCGTGTTCAAATGACGACAAAGAGCTTGAAGCTCGATAACCCAGCTCGTCGAGGCGGGAGTAACGCCCCATTATGCCTCTGAGAACAAATCTTTATCTGACTCTCCTAAATTCTCTTTCATTTCATCAACTTACACTGTTTTTAGATCGACGTTGTCAACACTCTCCAACTCTTGACCGCCAAGCCCGTCACTTATCTTGTCAATCTTAGCGAGAAAGACTACGTACGGAAAAAGAACAAATGGCTGCCCAAGATCAAAGCCTGGATCGATGAGAACAACCCCGGTGACCCGCTCATTCCCTTCTCTGTCTCCTTCGAAGAGCGCCTCGCAGCACTTTCAACGCCGGAAGAAAAGAAGGCGGAGGAGGAGAAGGCCGGTGCGGTTAGCGCGCTGCCCAAGATCACGCACGCCGGCTACAGCAGTCTCAATGTATGTCTTCCAGCTTCAGCCTTATCTGCTCTCGCCTCGTCTCACTAGCTACCAGCTTATACGGTACTTTACTGTCGGCCCCACTGAAGTGCGCGCGTGGACCATCCGCAAGGGCACCAAGGCGCCCCAGGCTGCCGGTGTTATTCACTCCGATTTCGAGAACAAGTTTGTATGTGGGGAGATCATGACGTACGAGGACTTGAAGGAGCACGGTTCGGAAGCTGCAGTCAAGGCTGCTGGTAAGCTGAGGCAGCAGGGAAGCCTTATGAGAGTGCGTATCATTCGAAATGTTGCTTGCAGTGACTAACTGGCTTGTTAGTGGTTGATGGGGATATTGCGTACTGGAAGGCTGGTGCGTAAGGGAGTAGTACTAGAAGGAGTCCATAGCGTAGAATGATAATGGCAGTGTATTGGTAGTGGCTGTATCTATAGGTGAGGCGTAGTGGATATTGCAAGACGAATGTGAGGTGCACCGACTACATGAACGACAACGGAAGCCAAAGGGCAGTAAATGTAAGTAGAGGGTGGATTTCAATAGCTTGGAAGGCATGTATCACGATACATGAGTAGATCTGAATGACGATGTTGCGGTTCTCCGCAATGCGCGCGTCTAGCTCGTGGAAAAGTGGGAACGGAAATTGAAGCGGGCGATGAAGGTCAGTACGGCGCTGATTTCACGATCCGAAACGTCATTGCACCTCAAGAAGAGACGAATATATAGTAGCCCGTGTGTGATTAAGGCGTAAACGGCCTCTTGATCATAGGTGTCGTCTACCCATTCCCCGCCGTCTCGTTGAACCATAGTCCAATCCGAATGATGGGCCACTGAGGCAAAACGCAGAGCGTGGCGTAATCCATAAGTGGATTTGTTGCACTGCTGAAAGTATGGTAAGAGGGTGCCAGTCAGTTGCGGGTGCAATTCGATAGCGTCGGCGAATGTGACGGGCGCATCTTCATCCAGCGGAGTAGATGGAAGCATCGCCTGGCTCAGAGAAGTGAGAATAGAGCTCCCAAACGGCACCGGGTTGCGTTCCAAACCGAGAGAGGAAAAGCAGGAGGTGAAGGTATATGGAATATGTTTGTCAGAAAAGGCAAGATCTCGCGTTGGAGAAGGGCGACTTCGTAGAGCAAGGATGCAGAGACTTCCGTGAAGTCGATTTGCAGGTAAGCATTCCGATGTTTGCACGAGGAAGGTGCTGACGAAAGCTAATAGACTGACTGTAAGAACTTCTCTGTGAAATGGGATCCTCACAAAGGTCAACAAAACATCAACGCTATTAGTAGGTAGACTCATTGACCATATCCGCGTCAAATATCGTACTCTCATCCAGATAGGTGCGCCAAACCCACGCATTAGGACCAAGTTCCTCGTATGTGGGGTCTTCCGGGTACTTCTCCCATAGTAGTTGCTAGTAGTTGAATGGGTCATTTCCTAGTAGACCGCTGTTAGACATCGACCAAGGATAGCTGTAAACGCATACATCCCTCGATACTGCCGATTCAAATACTCAAACCGAACGTGGGAGCCACGAGGAGGCTGGCGCGGGTGGCGACGTTTCACGCGACGGTTTGATGGCACGTGATCTCGGGTTTCTTCCTTCCGTCCTTCCACCTAGCAAACGTTCTCCAACATCGCCAGCGCGACTTTTCGTCGCTGTGCGCTCTCTCTGTTCTTTCTTTCGCCCACCCACTCAGCACCTTTTGTTGTTGGAGAAGTTTCCTAGTAGAGCTAGTCGGACGGTTGGGTCCTAGAGCAGAGTGGATGGGTT